>CM046425.1:245720-540720 GCA_025506505.1 Flaveria sonorensis | reverse complement strand
CATGCTGAGAGATCTTTGGTTAACATCAGCCTTTAAGATAATCATATTGATCTTCCTAGAAGGAAGAGGACATAGGTTCCAAACACCCTGTCTTTTAAATTGAAGCAGTTCCACCTGTATTGCTTCAATCCAACTTTCATCTCTTAAAGCTTCATCTACTTTCTTTGGCTCAATCTGGGATAAAAAGTAAGAGTGCAGACAAACATTTTGATCATGGGTTTGTCCTCTTATTCTCACCCTAGTTTCAACTTCACCAATGATGTTTGTGGTAGGATGTGACTTGTGGATTCTTAGCTGAGGAATCACAGCAAGTTGATTTGATAGATCCAAATTTGAGAAATTTAGATCTGGTGATTGAGTATCACCTGCCACATCAGCACACCCATCAAGTGTGACTTGATCTGGAAAGTGTGTAACCTCATTGATGTTGTCTTTAGTGGAGTGGTTGTCCATATCAAGATATTCTTGATCACATTCACCATCTCCATCTTCTCCTGCATTAGAGATCCCTTCACTTGAGTTTTATGCCTCATTACTGGAAGTGGTTGGCACCTCAGATGTATCAGCAGAAGAATTTGTTATATTTATGCTAACAGGATTTTCACTTGTAGTGTTTGTTACCACTGGTGCTAAATAAGAGTGTTAAAAAATATCCAAATCCGAGAATCCGATCCGAAAATCCAAAATATCCGAATTTCGGATATTGGAAAATTCTGATTTCCAAATTTCGGATATCCAAACATTTGGATTCAGATTCGGATAGTGATTTCCAAAAGTTTTGGATATTCGAATATCCGATTATCCAAAAACTAAAATATATATATATATATATATATATAATATATATATATATATATATATATATATATATATTAAATTTTAGACATATTTTTATTTTAGATTGAGAATTTCTAATGTATATTGAGACTTTTATGATATGAGTTGGTTTTTATATTATTTTTATAATAGCATATGTCTAATTATTATAAAAAAACTAAAAAATAAAAAAATAAAAAAATAAAAAATGAATTTGGGATATTTGAATCACTATCATTCTGTATTCAAAATTTCAGATATCTAAAATTCGGATATCCAAAATTTCGGATACGGATACGGATAGTGATTTCTAATATCTGAAATTTTTCGGATATTCAAAATTTTGGATATCCGACTTTGAACACCCCTAGTGCTAAAGAGATTTGATCATTTGGTCTTGTAAGGAATACACTTAAAGGCTGATGCAACCAAAGAACAACCAAAGGACTGTCAACATGCACATGTGAAGTACAAGGAAGTTACGTTGGAAGATTTGATATAACTCAGTGAATTATACTAAGTATCAAATCTTTCGAAGGCAAAAGACCATATCTTCCAAAGCCAAAGATGAAGTCTTTCGAAACTTCAAAGACAAAGTCTTCCGAAGCCAAGGACTGATTTCTTTCAAAGACAGAGAAGACATGCTTTTTCTGAATCACCTTTTGACAAAAGCTAAACATCTTTCCGCTACCACTTTTGATGACTTACTAACTAGCATGGTTTGGTAAAAAGTCCATGCTTTTGTCAACTATAGATTAAGGAATTTTGTTTGTAACTTTCTACTCTTGTACTTTTATCCTTTTTGTAATATATTAGGATATCAACTATGGCATGTCATAGTCACTGGTAAAAATACAATCTATCTTTTGACTCTACATTGATTTTGTTGTCTAGATTAGTGTTTCTAGCTGGCCTACAAAGTATGGCTGGTTGTAGGATGTAGTATAAAGTATCTCAAGAACTTGTATTT
Organism: Flaveria sonorensis; assembly: GCA_025506505.1. NCBI lineage: Eukaryota > Viridiplantae > Streptophyta > Magnoliopsida > Asterales > Asteraceae > Flaveria > Flaveria sonorensis. Next base: position 538,934 of record CM046425.1, on the reverse strand, counting down.
AGATATGTAAGCTTTGTAACACTTGTAAGAATTTGAGAGCAATATACATCATTCTTGATAACCATATCTGGGTGTTCTTGTTTTATTGTTCTTGTTACTTGTGTTCATTGTTTCATCATAACCGGTTCCCTATTTGATCTGCTAAGTGTTCTAAATATCTCCATCTTGTGAAAGTATTGCATTGACGACCCTTCAACGGTCCTGCAATCGGTATCAGAGTATTCCAGGCTCTTGATTGTAAGAGCTCACCATCTTAGATCTCTTCAGTTTCATAAAACACTTATCAACTTAAATGGCAGCTATCTCAAAAGCTGATTTGGAAATTAGTACCATGACAAGGTCTCCACTGATCACTCCTGATGATTTTGATACTTGGTGCCAACGTATGGAAGGGTTCATCAAGTCTCAAGATAGCAGGATGTGGAGATCTGTCATTGAAGTACCTCATATCCTAAGCACCTCTTCAGCCACTGCTGGAGGTGGAATGATACCAAAGGAAATGGCTGACTACTAGTCTTCTAATCAACCATTTCCTTTGGTATCATCCCACCTCCAGCAGTGGCTGAAGAGGTGCTTAGGATATGAGGTGGGATGATATTCTAAGCACCTCATATCCTAAGCACCTCTTCAGCCACTGCTGGAGGTGGGATGATACCAAATGAAATGGTTGATTAGAAAACTAGAAGAAAATAGATGTAGATCAGAAAGCCATGACCGCTCTTCAAACTGCTCTTCCTAACTCCATATACAGAGGCTTCAAGAAGTGCAAAACTGCTAAGCAGCTCTAGGATGCACTGACGCTCATGTATGAGGGGTCTGAGGAAGCCAAGGAGAACAAGAAAGATATTATGAAGCAGCAGTTTGAGAACTTCACCTACAAGACAAGTGAAACCATGACTCAACAATACTTCAGGTATGTTGAGATTGTGGATAGTCTAATGGATGTTAGAGTCAAGCTTGAGAATAGGGACATAATGAGGAAGTTCATGTTCTCTTTTCCCAGACAATGGACTCACTATTGTGTGGCCATCAAGAGAACTGAGAACCTCTCCACTCTTACTCTCATAGAGCTGTATGGTATCCTTAGTGGTTACCAGATGGAGATGAACTTGCAAAATCCATCAAGCAGTTGTTCCAACAATCTGCAGAGTTCAGGACTTTATGTGGTTGAAAGGGATAGCAGAGAACCACAACATCATCTCATCTGCTTCCCTGATAACTCATAAAAGGGTATTTTCTCTTCAAGGGAGAGCTACATCCAAGGAAGCCCATTCCAAGAGACAAACTCTACTCAAGCCTTTGTGTCTGCTGATGAAAGTTATGGCAACTTTCTCTTCACTCTTGAAGACTTGGACTGCATCCATCCAGATGACCTGGAGTACATAGAAATAGTCTAGCAGATGGCTCTCCTCACTCATAGAGCCAAGAAATTCTACAAGAGAACAAGAAGGAAGTTTCCAAACAATGTGGCCAGTGGAAAGTTTGGCCTTGATAAAAGCAAGGTGAAGTGTTACAATTGTAATCAAATGGGACACTTTGCTAGAGAGTGCAAGGCACCAAGGAAAAATGGTGGCCAGGCACAATCCAAACCAAACTACACTGATGCAGCTCCCATAACTGAGAAGCCAAGCCAATCTAAACAACATGCTGCTGTAGCTGTTGAAGAAGGAGGCTTTGATTGGATCTTTCAGGTAGAAGATGCTTCTGCAAATCAAGCACTGATGGCTGATCATGAAGAAGCCAAGGTATTAGAACATCTTTGTACTCCTAAATGCATTGCTAAATTTAATATGTATAGATCCTACAAATTGGAGGTGAGATCTGACCTTGAGTCCTTAAACATTTTAAAAGCTGATTTTAAAAAAGAAGAAAATGATTATAAACTTAAAATTGAAGATTTAGAGAAAACCATTTCTACTCTTAAGCATGAGCATACAAACTATAGGACTCAAATCAAAGATCTCATAACCAAGTTAACTGAATGTCAGGCTGAGCTTGTGATCTGCAAAGCCAAGACAGAAAAATATGTTCTTGAAGAGGAAACCTTCAAGAACATAATATCCTCATCCTTGCATGCAAAAGTTTGTTACCAAAATAGGCAGGGACTAGGGTTGAGTGAGATAGCTTCTCCACACACACTCCTATCTATTAGATCTCCAAGGTATGAAACTTGTCAAGATGAGCTGCTACCTATTGATCCTATCCAAGAAAAGGATGAAGTTGTAGAGGAGATAGTGAAGGATGAACCTGAGCTGAGTGACAAGGGTTATCCTAAGAAGGGACACTATTCTCCTGGCCACCTTCAACTCCAAGCATGACCAAGTCTGCAAGGAAGAACTTGATAAGGGCAGCCAAAAGAAAGTCAAAAAAAGCCCAAGAGATCAAGGCCACCTTCAACTCCAAGCAAAAGCAAATTTTTATCTCTACTGGATTTGAAATGGTAAAGACTGAAGACTTAACAATGGACTCTAGTACCAGGATTCCTAGTTCATGTCCAATTCATCCTGGTTAAGAGAAGAAGGCTGATAAAATATGCACCACTACTACACAGCTTGAACCATCCAGTTCCAAGAGCAAGCCTCATCCCAAGAAGCTTGCATCATCATCTAAGAAGATGAAGAAGGAAGTGAAAAGTGATCAAGCTCAGCCTCCCACTCAAAAGAAGACTCTCATAAGCAAAAAAACTAAATGCATTATGTATGGTAGTACTTCTCACTTACCCAAGGATTGCATCTATAATCCCAAAAGTACTATCCATATAATCAAGAAGAAAACTTCTGAGAAGAAGAAGAAGAAGAAGATATCTTTGGAAGGAAAATCTTTTCCTTTCGGAAGCTCCAAAGTGAAAAGAAAGATAAGTGAAAACTTACCTTTAGAAGAAAATTTGGTCTCGAAAGAAAGGAATGCTTTTGAAGTACTGAAGTCTGCTGCAATGGGTGCAAATGCTTCCAAAGGTTCAGTCTCTAAAAGTTCTGAAGTCATCAACACTTCCGAAGTATTGAAGGCTAAGTCTAGTCATCCAAAGATGGTGTGGAATATGAAGGAAGGCCATGTGACTGAAAGTTCTTCATCAACAACAACAAATGATCCTCAGAACTTGCATATAGGATCAATTACTGTTACATTATCTTCTGTTCACTTTGACAAGCCCAAGACCAATGAGGCTTGGGTTTCCAAATGTAACTAACCATCTCTTTATTGCAGGAACAACTAAAGACCAAAGGGAATGTATGGATCATTGACAGTGGCTGTTCTAGGCACATGATAGGCAATGGTTCTTTGCTTCAGAATTTTGAAAAAATTAATGGAGGGCCAGTTGCTTTTAGAGGAGAATCAGGTGGTTACATTACTGAAAGGGGCAGGGTCACAAATGATAAGCTCAGGATTAAGAAGATAAACTTTCTTAAGGAGCTTGGGTACAATATCTTGGTTTATCCTAATTTTATGATCAGAGACATAACATGTTTTTTACTGAGCATGAGTGCATTGTTCTCAAGCCCAGGGTGGTCATTCCTTAAGAGCATATCCTGCTCATAGCCCCCAGGTAAGGGAACATATACAAGATGTACTTGCAGGAAACATCTCCTTACAGAGAAGTTTCTTTCTTTCTACCTAAAGCAAATAGTGATGAGTCTTTCATCTGGCATAAAAGAATGTGTTGTAAACTTTAAGAACATGAATAAATTAATTAAGAATGATTTGGTAACTGGAATGCCAAAGAAAGAGTTTACTAGTGATGAATTGCATGCCTGAAAGGGAAGCAACACAAGATGTCTCACAAGCCAAAGAAAATGAACTCCATCACTAATCCCCTACACTTATTACATATGGATCTCTTTGGCCCCACCAGTGTAATGAGTTTAGAAAAACTTCATATTGCCTGGTGATTACAGATGACTTCACAAGATATACTTGTGTCTTCTTCCTTAGAACTAAGGATGAGACCCCTGAGATCTTGAAAAGCTTCATTCTAAAAATTGAAAACCAATGTGATCACAAGGTCAAGATCATAAGATGTGATCAAGGAACTAAATTCAAGAACCAAATCCTTAATGTATTTTGTGATGAAAAAGGTATTACAAGACAATATAGTGCTCCCAGGAATCCTCAGCAAAATGGTATTGCTAAGAGGAGAAACAAGACACTTATTGAAGCTGCAAGAACCATGTTATCCGACTCTAAACTGCCCATCACCTTCTGGGCAGAGGCATTCAACACTGATTGCTATGTGCAGAATAGAGTTTTAGTAGTCAAAGACTCATGGTAAGACTCCTTATGAACTATGGCACAAAAGGAGACCTTTCATTGGTTTCCTCAGATCATTTGGATGTCCTTGCACCATCTTGAATACCAAGGATTAAATAGCCAAATTTGTTGAGAAATCAGATGATGGACATTTTATTGGACACTCTTTCCCAGCCAAAGCTTATAGAGTATACAATCTCAAAACTAGAGTAGTTGAGGAGTCAGCCAATGTGACTTTCAATGAGCACATACCCAGTGTGAAAGATTCTGGTCTATTGGCTATTTGATCTTGAGTTAGTTACTAACTGTTTTAACAAATCTTATGAAGATGTTTTAGGATCTACAGGTACCTTATCTACAGGTGATTCTGATCCAAGATTTGAGCTAAGAAGACCAAGTGTTCAAACTACTTTAGCTCTAGTGGTAACTAGCCATGTATTTGGAAATCCTATCAGCATAACCATGACAAATTCTTCAGCTGATACATCTGAGGTGCCTATAAATTCTAGCACAGAGGCATAAAACTCAAATGAAGGAATTTCTAATGTAGGAGGAGATGGAGGTGGTGACAGTGATCAAGAATTTCTCGATGCTGATAACCACTCCATAGAAGACAACATTAATGATGTGGGATACTCATTGGATCAAGTTTCTCTTGATAAATGTGTTGATATGGTGGATGATATTCAAGAACCAGATCTGAATTTCACTTATTTAAATCTATCCAACCAACTTGCCGTGATTCCTCAACTAAGAATCCACAAGTCACACCACACCACAAACATCATTGGAGATGTTGAGACAGGGGTCAGAATAAGAGGACAAACCCATGAAAAAAATGTTTGTCTTCACTCACCCAAGAAGATTGATGAGGCTCTGAAGGATGGAAGTTGGGTTGAAGCAATGCAGGAGGAGTTGCTTCAATTCAAAAGACAAAAGGTCTAGAACTTATGCCCTCTTCCTCAAGGGAAGACTACTATAGGTACCAAGTGGGTATTTACGAACAAAAAAGATGATAGAGGACTTGTCATCAAGAGCAAGGCAAGACTAGTTGTTCAAGGGTACACATAAGAAGAAAGGATTGAATACACATGTATTTTTGCTCCTGTAGCAAGACTTGAAGCTGTTAGGATATTCCTTGCCTTTGCTGCATCCAAGGATTTCAAGGTCTACCAACTTGATGTCAAGTGTGCTTTCTTATATGAGGTGATTGATGAGGAAGTGTATGTCAAATAACCACCTAGCTTTGCAAACCCAGATCATCCTGATTATATCTGCAAGCTTGACAAAGCTCTCTATGGGTTGCATCAAGCTCCAAGGAAGTGGTATAAGACACTATCATAGTATCTCTGTTAGCATGGATACAAGAGAGGTACTATTAATGGAACAGTTTTCATCAAAGGAACAGGAAATGACTTGATGCTGGTTCAAGTTTATATAGATGAAATTATTTTTGGATCAACTAATCTGAAGCTCTGTAAAGACTTTGAGAAGCTGATGAAGAATAGATTTGAAATGAGTGCCATGGGGGAACTCAATTTCTTTTAGGAATTCAAGTGAAGCAGGTTGAAAATTGCATCTTCATAAATCAGTCAAAATATGTGCAAGACATACTTACTAGATTTCATTTGACTGAGTGTAACGTTGCTAAGACACCCATAGCCAGAAACCACTCTCTAGGACCAGATCTTGAGGGGGAGTATGTTGATGAACTTCTATACAGGGCTATGATTGGGTCTCTTATGTATCTCACAGCCAGTAGGCCTGATATCATGTTTGCTACATGTATTTGTGCAAGATATCAAGCCAACCCCAAGATGTCACACCTGGTTGCTGTCAAGATAATTCTCAGATATCTTAAAGGTGCCCCAAAATTAGGCCTTTGGTATCCAAAGAATTCTGATTTCAATCTGTATTCCTATACAGATAGTGATTATGGTGGTTGCAATATGACTGCAAAGTTTACCTCCAAGGGATGTCAATTTCTTGGTGAAAGGATAGTCTCGTGGCAATGCAAGAAACAATCCTATGTGTCTGCATCAACTGCTGAAGCTGAATACATTGCTGCTACAAGCTGCTATGCTCAAGTGCTTTGGATTTAGAATCAGATGCTAGACTATGGATTCAACTTCAAGGAGACTCATATCCATATAAACAACAACAGTGCTATCTCTATCACAAAGAATCTTGTGCAGCACTCAAAGACAAAACACATCAATATCAGGTATCATTTGATTAGAGATAATTTTGAAAAAGGATTGATAAAATTGGTCAAAGTTAACACAAATGAACAATATGCTAATCTGTTCACGAAAGCTTTTGATGAGCAGAGATTTAAGTATCTTGTATCAGGTATTGGGATGATTAACTTTGAGTAGATTTTCTTAAACTAAGCTCAAGATTATTTTTAATATGTGTGTCTTAAGTTGTCTATACCATCACCACATAAGCCCAATTTATTTTGGAAGGAACTTTTTAAAATGATATTCCTTAGAATTTTGAAAATTTTTGATATGTTTTATTTCAAAAGACATCAAATTGTCTTCGGAAGAAAGTTACGTCTTCAAAACAAATAACTACTTCTGAGAAATTAAACTTTGGAAGAAATTTTGATAATATCTTTTAAAGCTTATATTTGTCATCAAGTACTTATATGTATTGAAGGACTATTTTCTTCCGAAAGCAATTAAGTCTTAGAAGCTTTATTCTCTCTTTGAATAAAATTTCTGATATTTGATATCTTCCGAAGCAAAACTTATAGGAAGTAAAAATAATTTATGTATTTTTCTTCCGAAGCAAAATTTTTGAAAGACCAAGGAATATCTTCCGAAGCCAATTTGGCTTTGAAAGTTTTCTCAAGCCTTACGAAGACAAATGACCTTTGGAAGATTTTGACTTCCTAGAAAACTACCTTTTTGGGCACTTTTTAGAGGTGGATCCGACATTTGGATTTCAAAGTTTATCCTTTTGCATTAACTTTGTCTCAAATTCAACCCATATAAATATTCCTTTAACGGTTCCCCTCTTTCACTTTCTTCTTCATCTGCAAAAGTTCATAACCTAAATTCACCCACAAACCGCCTTTGTTCTTATCTTCCTTCACCTTTTAGCTACTAAAAAATGGCCAACCCTGATTCTTAAAACCAACCCGATTTTTTCATGCAGTTACACAGGCAATACAACCAAATTACTCTGTTAACCTTTGAGAAAGATCATGATTTCTTATACGTTTGCTGCTTCTTGTCACTCTCAAACTACCTCACCGCTCTTACCATTGACCCTCCTTTGTATAAAGATCAACTTTTGGAGTTTTGGAGGACCTGCTAAGAGGTCATCTTGGACGGTGAGAAGGCACTGACTGCCACAGTACAGGGGAGGATAATTTTCATCACTCCAGCCACCATCAATACTCATCTGAGGCTGGATGATGAAGAAGGTGATTTGTCCTTCCCTGAATCTGCTGTGAACAACTCATTTTAGCAGATGGGCTATGAAAGGGACTACTCCATAAGAACCTTCAAAAAGTGTAAGCTTTCCTTCCAATGGAAGTACCTCCTCCATGTTGTCATTCATTCCTTATCCAACAAACATGGAGGTTGGGATCAAATTCCTGAGGACTTATCCTATATAGTTCATGGAAAGTTTAGGTATCCTTAATTTGTTTATACAAATCTGCTTGCTAACTTGGACTCCTTAGAATATTATATGTTCCCTACATATGTTCAACACATTCTTAACAGTGAATTGGACTCATAGTTAAGGGGAACAAATAATATTCTTAAACTAAGACAGATGAAGCCTGGCATCTTCAAGACAATAAGAAAGCCCACTGTTGGCTTCTCAGGGGTAGAAACAGCCCTGGTCCTAAAAATCTTAGAGCTCATTGCTCAAGTTGACAACTTGGCAACACAAGCCAATGTTGAACCCACACCTTCCACATCTAAAGCACCCACACAGCCATAAATCACCATCACCTACCAAAGACAATCCAAACGAACCCCTACTTAGTCTACTTAGGTTGAGCAGGCCCCCAAATCACCAGCCATGCAGGAAGAAGTGGAAACAAGAGCTCCCACTTCTTCGGAGGAGCAAACCACTCCCATTATTTATTTGATCAGTGCTGAGATTCCTCATGCTCAGCCTGATGAGCTCACTCAGAGTCTTAAAACTAGAATTCTAGTAACGAGCTCACCCCGACCTTAAGCCTTCACTCAGAGTCTTAAAACTCTAGTGATTAACTTTCAGGGCAAAGCTACCATCCCCAGTCGCTTGACCTTAACCAACCAATCCCCAACCTAGAATTCTATGATGAGGAAGATATAGGTCTTAGTGAGTACCATGAGTCTCTCTTCTCCACCCCTGCTCAAGGACAGATGAGTACTCCTAAATCTCCTATATCTAGCCCATATCATCCACCCATAACTGAGGTGGATCTCCCTAAACATGTTTAGGAGGTCCATATGGGAGAGGCTCTCACTTCTGCAAGTGATTACATCCATAAGACCTCAACCATGGCAACCCAACTCATTGACACTTCTTTTGAAGCTGTCAGTGTGCAGGGGAAATCCAGCAGCCAAGAAACACTAACTAGTGATGAGGAAGAAGACCTTGGTCCTATTCTCTCATTCCCCCATGATTCTTCTGATGAAGATGAGGGGAGTCTGCAACTAAAGGTGCACAAATTGTCCAAACTTTTCATCTATTTAGTTTCACAGGTGAGTCACCTGGAATCTCAGGTGGCTACCTTACAAAGAAGGGTCAATGACCAGCAACTTGAGATCACCGATCTCAAGGGCAAGTTAGTTGAGAGACCTATCCAGAGGACTCAACCAGTCTCACTTGAAGTTGTCCATACTCAACAGCCTCCTTAGGTCCATATTGATATGGACTCACTCATTCAAAGCTTGTTTGAATAGGGTATACCAAGGGCTATGCCTACTCCATCTCACCCTGCTAAGAATCTAATAGTGGGATGGAGGTATGATGCTGAAAGGAGAGTCCTGGTAATCTGTAGGTCTCAGGGACAACAAGAAATTTTCAACTTCTATAACCTGAGATTCTATAAGAGCACCTATTTAGTTGACCTCCCAGTTGCCAACCCAAGTCAAAACAGGCAAGCTGCAAGGTTAGCCGATAGGATTCAACAAAGGGTGATTGAAGAGTTCAAGTTGAGATCCAAACTATATAGATAGAGGCTAGCAGGCAAGACTATTGGTCAACTGGATGCTGAGGTGGACCCTAAGATTAGCTTCGAATGGGAAACCTTGGCTGAAGGCCCAGTAGTTGAGCCTGTGAACCTTGAGACAGGAGCTGCTTCAACACCCATTTCCCTCAGTGAGGCACCAGTTGGTGAAGGTGTCTCACAACCTCTCTCTGGCCAGAGCTCAAGTATAGAACCAAGCATTAAAGGCCAAAGCTCTCTCCACCCTGAGTCACATAGGCCTGTGAGTGACAAAGGGAAGAGGAAGATGACCTCTAAGGAGATTAAGGAGGAGAAGAGAGAGAGAGAGAGAGAGAGAGAGAGAGGGAGAGGAAGAGGGAGGCAAGGGGAGAGAGTTCAAGTAGGACCCCTGGCTTCATGGAAGATATAATCAGGGCTACCCCCAAGCCAAGAACTCAAGATGATAAGTTAAGTGTAACCAAATTAAACTATCTGGGGGTCCAGGAACTACAACATTGATGAAATCATCTCTCTCCCCTTGGAGGAATTAAATGAATTGGCTGACATGGAAGTGTCAAAGGAGAGGAGGAAAGCTGAGAATGCAAAATTGCATCTTAAGATCAAGGAAGAAAGAAGGAGAAAGAGACTCTACAAAGCTCCTACCCTCTCCCCAGTTCAGGAAAGTCCTGAGACAGAGGCTGTGACTACTAAGCAACAAACTCAGGAAGGTAGAGAACAAGAAAGGTAAAACATGATAACCTACATGAGTGCCACAGGTCTCTATCAGGCAGCAGACCTTCATCCCTTACCATATGACTACATTGAATTTGAATATCTCAAGCAGCTTGAGGAACAAGTGCAAAAAGAGCAAAAAGCCGTAAAGAGGAAGATGAGGGAAGATGCTGCAAGGTCAAGAGCCACCATCAGAGCAAATCAAAAGATGGTGAGCTTTTTAAAACTGTATGGATTCTCCAGAAGGAGACTTGGTCTAATGTCTCTATTCACTATAGATAAGCACATTAGAGTGATCAAGCAGAAGATCAAAAGGGGTGAGCTGGTTGACTTGCATTCTCCACCAAGTCAGGCTGCACCTGAAGCTGAGGTCAAGGTTGAACCCCAAGTGACAACACAACCTGGACCTAGTGCTACATCATAGCCAGCTTCATCTTCTGATCCATAATAGGGTCCTGATCCTTCTCCTTATGAACCTGTGAAGGACAAGGACCCAACTGAGGAAGATAAACAAGAACAATCTGGTACTGCAGGCCAGTCTCCTCAGTTAAAGTACAAAAAGAGGAAAAGGATGGCCATAAGAAGGGACAAGAAGAAGAAGAAGAATTCCAATGCATCCACCTTTGCACCTCAGGATGGGTCAGAACATCCTGAGGGTGCTCAAGAAGAGGCTGCTTAACAAAGTCCACTCATTATAGAGCCTCTTACTGCTGAGAGACCCATCCTGTCTTGGGTGTTTGCTACTATCCTAGATAGATGGTATGTCACTAGAGATCAAGAAGTTTAAGAAATTTACTTTTGGCAGAACATTCTTGATCTCCCTCTACATGATCTCTATGACCTGAGGAGATACTTTGAGAGTCTGAGGAATCCTGACCAGCTGATGATAAAGGGAATGGTCTTGATTTTGATGAGAACTTTCAATAGATGAAGATCAAGACTTAAAGGTATCTTTAGTTTTGGTAGAATCAGCTTAGGGGGAGTTTGTAAGAAATACACTTAAAGGCTGATGTAACCAAAGAACAACCAAAGAACTCTCAGCATGCATATGTGAAGTACAAGGAAGTCACTTCGAAAGATTTGATATAACTCAATGAATTATACTAAGTATCAAATCTTCTGAAGCCAAAAGACCATATCTTCTGAAGTCAAAGATGAAGTCTTCCGAAACTTTAAAGACAAAGTCTTCCAAAGCCAAAGACTAATTTCTTCTAAAGACAGAGAAGACGTGCTTTTTCTGAATCACCTTTTGACAAAAGCTGAACAACTTTTTGTTACCACTTCTCATGACTCACCAACCAACATGGTTTAGTGAAAAGTGCATGCTTTTGTCAACTGTAGATTATAGTCTTTTATTTGTAACTTTCTACTCTTGTACTTTTATCCTTTTTGTAATATATTAGGATGTGAGCGATGGCGTGTCATAGTCACTAGTCAAAAGGCAATCTGTCTTTTGACTCTACATTGATCTTGTTGTCTAGATTAGTATTTCCAATTGGCCTTCAAAGTCTGGCCGGCTGTAGGATGTAGTATAAAGTATCTCAAGTTCTTGTATTTAGATATGTAAGCTTTGTAACACTTGTAAGAACTTAAGAACAATGTACATCATTCTTGAAAACCATATCTGAGTGTTCTTGTTTTATTGTTCTTGTTACTTGTGTTCATTGTTTCATCTTAACCGGTTTCTTATTTTATCTGCTAAGTGTTTTAAATCTCTCCACCTTGTGAAACTGTTGCATTGACCACCCTTCAACGGTCCTGCAAGTCTTCTCAGCTCAAATCTTGGATCAGGATCTTCTGCAAATATATATTCTGTTGTTCCTGAAACATCTTCATAAGATTTTTTTAAAACAATTGGTAACTAAATCAAGGTCAAATAGTCAATCAAGACCAGAACCTTTCACAATTGGAGTGTGTTCATTGAAGGTCATATTGGCTGACTCTTCTACTACTCTAGTTATGAGATTGTATACTCTATAAGCTTTAGCTTGAGAAGAGAATCGAATGAAATGTCCATTATTGGCCATTTTAGCAAACTTGGCTATGTCATCTTTGGTATTCAAGATGGTGCATGGACATCCAAATGAGCTGAGGAAACCAATGAAAGGTCTCCTTTTATGCCACAGTTCATAAGATGTCTTACCATGAGTTTTGACTACTAAAACTCTATTCTGCACATAGCAGATAGTGTTAACTGTGTCTGCCCAGAAGGTGATAGATAGTTTAGAGTCAGAGAGCATGGTTCTTGCAGCCTTAATAAGTGTCCTATTTCTCCTTTCAGCCACACCATTTTGTTGAGGCGTTCTAGGAGCATTATATTATCTTGAAATACCATTTTCATCATAAAATGTATCAAGTATTTGGTTTTTGAATTCAGTTTCTTGATCACATCTTATGATCTTAACCGATCTCAACTTTCAGAATGAAGAATTTTAAGATTTCAGGGGTCTCATCCTTACTTCTAAGAAAGAAGACACAAGTATATCTTGTGAAATCATCTGTGATCACAAGACAATATGAAGTTTTCCCTAAACTTGTTACACTTATGTGACCAAAGAGATCCATGTGTAATAAGTGAAGGGGAGTAGTGATGGAGTTCATTTCCTTTGGCTTGTGTGACACTTTGTGTTGCTTTTCTTTCAGGCATGCAACATAATGATCATCACATGTAACCTCTTTCTTTAGCATTCCAGTTACTAAATCATTCTTAATTAGTTTATTCATATTTTTAAAGTTTACATGGAACATTGTTTTATGCCAAAGGAAAGACTCATCACTATTTGCTTTGGATAGAAAGCAAGAAAGTTCTCCAGAAGGGGAGGTTTTGTGTAAATCCATCTTGTACATGTTCTTTTTCCTGGGGGCTCTGAGCAAAAAAATGCTCTTGAGGAATGATCACCCTGGATTTAAGAACAATGCACTAATGCTCAGTAAAGAGCATGTTATGTCTCTGGTCACAAAATTGAGACACACTCAAAAGGTTGTACTTAAGCTCCTTCACAAAGTTTACCTTTTCAATGTTGAGCTCCTTGATAAAGTTTACCTTTTTAATGCTGAGTAGTGTAACCTACTGATTCACCTCCAAAAGCAACTAGCCCTCCATCAAGTTTTTCAAAGTTTTGAAGCAAAGAGCCAGTGCTAGTCATGTGCCTTGAACAACCTCTATCAATAATCCATACATTACTTTTGGTCTTCAGCTGTTCCTACACATGAAAAGAGATGATTAGTTACATTTAGAAACCCAAGCCTTGTTGGTCTTAGGCTTATCAAGATGAACTGAAGATAGTTCAATAGTCAATGATCCTGTATGCAAGCTTAGGGGATCCTTGGTTGTTGTTGATGAAGAAACTTCAGTCATATGGCCTTCCTTTATCTTCCACACCATCTTTGGAAGATTAGACTTGGCTTTCAAAACTTCGAAAGTTTTTATGACTTCAGAAGTTTTGGAGACTGAACCTTCAGAAGCTTTTGCATCCACCACTACAAACTTCAGTGCTACAGAAGCACTCCTTTCTTCTGAGACCAAACTTGATTCCGAAGATAGTTTTCCACCTATCTTCTTCTGGGTCATCTTGATGCTTCCGAAGGAAAATGATTTTCCTTCTGAAGCTATTTTCTTTCAGAGGTCTTCTTCTTGTTCATATGGATGGTACTCTTAGGATTGTAAATGCAATCCTTAGCATAATGAGTTGTACCATCAAACATGATACATATTATAGGCTTTCTTCTGAGAGTCTTGTCCTGAGGAAAAGATTTGTCCTAAGCCTTTTCTAACTCCTTCTTCATCTTCTTGGATGATGCAGGATGCTTCTGAGGGTGAAGCTTGCCTTTGGAGTTGGATAGTCCAGCCTATGCAATAGTGGTGCATATTTGTTCAACCTTCTTCTTATTACCACGATGGATTAGATTTGAACTAGGACTATTGGTACTAGAGTCCTTGGCTATGTCTTCAGTCTTCCTAACCTCAAACCCAACAGAGATGAAAACTTGTGTTTGCCTGGGGTTAAAGGTGGGCTTGATCTTCTGCACTTTCTTTGATCTTCTTTTTACAACCCTGATCAAGTTCTTTCTTGCAGACTTGGCCATCCCTAGTCTCTTCTTCTCTTCAGGGATATAGTGACCCTTCTTAGAGTGAACCTCTTCACTCATTTCTGGTTCACCCTTCACTATATCATCTTCCTTAGTTTTATCTTCATCTTCATGTAGGATATAGGAGGCAGCTCATCTTCACAGGTTCCACACCTTAGTTCTCTGACTGATAGTAGTGTGTGTGGAGGAGCTATTTCATTTGATCCAAGTGCCTGCCTATTTTGGTAACAAAAATTTGTATGCAAGGATGAAGATATAATGTTCTTACAGGTTTCCTTTTCAAGAATGCATTTTTCTGCCTTGGCTTTGCTGATCACAAGCTCAGCCTGGCATTCTATCAACTTGGAAACAAGATCTTTAATCTGAGTCCTGTAGTTTGTATGCTTATGTTTTAGAGTAGAAATATTTTTCTCTAAGTCTTCTATTTTAAGCTTATAATCATTTTTTGCTCTTTTAAAATCAACTTTTAAAATGTTTAAGAACTCAAGATCAGATCTTACTTCCAAGTTGTAGGACCTGTACATATTAACTTTAGCAACGCATTCAGGGGAGCAAAGATGTTCCAATACCTTTGATTCATCATGATCTGCCATTAGGGCTTGGTTTGGGGAGACATCTTCCACTTGAAAGCTCCAATCAAAGCCTTATTCTTCAACAACAACTGTAGCTTGCTGCTTTGGTTGGTTGGGCTTATCAACTCTTAGAGTTGCCTTAATGTAGTTTGCCTGGACTGTGTATGGCCACCATTTGTTCTTGGTTCCTTACACTCCCGAGCAAAGTGGCCCATTTGGTTACAATTGTAACACTTTACTTTTCTCTTGTCCAGCCCAAACTTTCCACTGGACACATTGCTTGGAAACTTCCTCCCTGTCCTTTTGTAGAACTTCTTGGCTCTGTGAGTGAGAAGAGCTATCTGCTGGACTATTTCCATGTACTCTAGATCATCAGGATGGATGCAGTCTAGGTCTTTAAGGGTGAAGAGAAAGTTGCCAGAACTTTCATCTGAAGACATAAAGGCTTGAGAAGAGCTTGGTTCTTAGAATGGACATCCTTGAGTATAGCTCTCCCTAGGTGTCTCCGGGAAGGTGATGAAAGGACCTTTTAGTGAGTTGTTAGGGTAGCAGACAAGATGATGCTATGGTTCTCCGCCGTCCCTTTCAACCACATAAAGGGCTGAACTCTTTGGGTGCTGGATGAGCTGGGAGAAGGATTTTGCATGTTTATCTCCATTTGGTAACCGCTCAGGATACCATACATCTCAGTAAGAGTGAGGGCAGAGAGGTTCTTAATTCTCTTAATGGCCACATAGTAATATATCCGTTCTCTAGGAAGAGAGAACATGAAATTCCTCACTATATCCCTATTCTCAAGTCTGACTCCAACATCCATTAGAGTGTCTACAATCTCAACGTACTTAAAGTATTGTTGAGTCATAGTTTCACCTATCTTGTAGGTGAAGTTTTCAAACTGCTGCTTCATTATGTCTTTCTGGTTCTTCTTAGCTTCCTCAGATCCTTCATGCATCAGCTTTAGTGCATCCCAGAGTTATTTTGCGCTCTTGCACTTCTTAAAGCCTCTGTAGATATAATTAGTAAGAGCAGTTTGAAGAGCGATCATGGCTTTCTGATCAATGTATGTTTTCTTCCAGTGTTCTTCAGAATAATCAGCTACTTTCTTGGGTATTATCCCACCTTCAGCAGTTGCTGAAGTAGAATTTAGGATGTGAGGTCCATAGACTACAGATCTACACGTCCTACTATCTTAAGACTTGATGAAGCCTTCTATTATTATGCACCAAATGTCAAAATCATCAGGAGTGATCAGTGGAGACTTAGTCATTGTGTCAGTTTCCATATCAGCTTTAGAAAGAGATGCCATTTGAGCAAGTAAGTGAATATGAAATTGAAGAGTCATTCAAGATGGTGAGATCTTGAAATCAAGAGCCTGAGATGCTCTGATACCAATTACATAACCAATTGTAGTTCAATCAACAGTTTTATAGTTGGAGATTATCAACTAAACATGCGTACTAGATTAAATAGGGAACCAGACAGTGAAATAATGAACAACAAGTAAGAACACTCAAGAACATAAAGATAGGTTTTCAAGGATGATGTATATTGCTCTCAAGTGTTTTTAAGTATTACAAAGCTTAGTCCTTGACTGATACATGAGATACTTTATACTAGAACCTACAGCCGGCCATACTTTGAAGGCTAGCTGGACACTAATCTAGACAACAAGATCAATGTAAAATCAAAAGACAGATTGCATTTTGACTTGTGACTATGATAGACCATAGCTCACATTCTATTGCAATACAATAAGAATAAAAATATTAAAGTAAGAAATTACAAAAAAGAGACGTTATTGTACAGTTGACAAAAGTAAAAGGGTAATCACCAACTTGTATAAGTTGGTGGATTTTTATTGCTGACAGCGAAAAGGTCTTCTACTTTTGTCAAAAGTATGTCAGGGTGTGTTTCATCGAAGATTTCAGACTTCCTTTAGTCTTCGGAAGAGTTCAGTCTTTAAGCTTCGGAAGACTTTGTCTTTAAGCTTTTGGAGACTTCACTTTGGCTTTGGAAGATTTTTATCTTTGGCTTCGAAATATTTGACACTTAGTTATTTTCTTTGTACATATTCAAATCTTCTGAAGTACTTCCTTTCTTGTACTTCATTGTATGCAGAGAGATCTTTGGTTAGCATCAGTCTTTAAGATAATCATCTTAATCTTATAGATATTAATAAGTTTGCTTGAAATAATATGATTTTCTTGATTTCAAATAAAATGATGTTCTTGTTTTGGGCATCCAAGAACTTTTGATAATTAGCAGAGAACATCACACATGATAATGTTTATGGCCTTGTAGTTTTAATGATATTGATGATTGCTCCTCAAAAATATAATATTACTTAAAATTCTTACCAATACAAGGTTAGATGGACTCAACATCATTGCTAACCACTAACCAAATTGAATTTTAACTGCAAATTGAGATCATTTGTGAAATAAAGGTTTAGGTTAGATTGCCCAAGACGTGTTTGGTTGAAAAAATTCATGAAATTTAAATATGAATTTTATATTTTAATGTGTTTGTTTCTAAAATTGTTGGAATTAGAATCTGATTACTTTCTTAATGTGACTTTTGGTATTAAAATTCGAATTAAAATGAATTCTTTCAAATTCCAGAAAGTAACGGATATTAACATTCATTTTAAATTATATATGAATTCAACAGACGGAACTAGAATATCTGATCCCTCACTGTCATCGCATTTGCCACCCCCCCCCCCCCGGACCAACTCCACCACCACCATAATTGTGGCTAATGCCGTAACCCTTGCCCCCGCCCCCACCCCTATTAGCTTGTCATTTCTTCTCTTGCCATCCCACACCAATGACTACAAACGTAGGTAATGGTGGTGGTTCTGTCCAATAGGTGTGGAGATAGAAGAGTTAGGGGGAGAGGCAATGGTGGCAACGTGTGAAGATGTTAAAGGGTGATCACTACCCATTTAGTGAGATAGCATGTACACAATGATCTATACTAGTTTAGAGTGAAGAAAAGCTCTTGGCAAAAGGATGAGAAGAGGATGTAATACTATATATTTGATATTATGATATAGTATACATATAAAATGATGAGCTACATATATATTTAGTATGATATATAACATATATAACTTATCATGCTACATATATGTAGAACTACTATCATATGTAGAATAAGAAATAAAAATCAAATCTAGTAAAATCATTTTAGTAAACTACTAAACAACTTCAAAGTACTACGATATATGCACTTTTGATTTTTGACGTGGACAAAAATAGATCGGTTACGGCTCGTGAGTTGCGGAAGGTCTTGAGTTGTTTGGGAGAAGTGCGCATCATTGGAGAACGTGTAACATAATCGCTATGATAGTTCAAGGTGATGATGATAAATGGATCATAATTCAATGGATTGTTTTTTATGATCAGTGAATGTTATTTAATAACATATAATATTATAGTAAGATGATACTATATATATGTAATATAGAATCAGTTCAAAACGTTAATTTTTTATTTTTTAATGTATGAATATCATACTCAAAGAAAAACTTGAAGGAGTTCTGAAGACATCCTCTCTATTCAATAAATACTAGAGTTAATTATGCAAATGGTCCATGTGGTTTATCCAAAATAACAGATTTGGGTACTAAGGGTTTCAAGTAACAGGTTTGGGTATTATGATTTCAATTTTGTAACGAGTTTGAGTATTAACACTAACAAATGTTAAGTTTTTTGTTAAATTTGAATAAAATGACTAAAGTACCCTTTAAGGGGCTAATTTGTAATTTATCGCTCTTTTTATTTCAAGGACCATTTGTGTCATTCTCCCTAAAATAAAAATAATACATAACTCAAACCCCACCCACCTACCACCCTCATTCCCCTCACGTCCGACCACCACCCCAACCATTTCTCCACTGCCCCTTTCTTTTCTTCCGACCTCCACTATTGCCACCCACACATCTTGGTCAGACGAAGCCACCACTACAACCAATTTGTCCTACCATACACATCCGATGACAAACATTTTATCAAAAACCATAAAACCCTAATTAGGGATTCTTGACTTTTAGGGTTTGTTGATAGAACTTTGAGCTCAAGGTCAGAACCAGTAGCGCTAGTGGTCGATGGAGACAGAGCAGCAATGGATGGTGTGAGGGGTGACGATGTGATGATGATGGCGAGATGGTGGTGATGACCTGATAACGATGGTGAGATGGTGGTGATGATATGATGATGATGGTGAGATGGTGGTGATGGCGCGATGATGATGATAATGGTGAGATGATGGTAAGGATGTGATGGTGATGCAATTGATGTGTATGGTGGCGGTAATGGTGGTGTCGTGGTGGTGAAGATGACGATGAAGATGGTGCTGTTGTTATTTCATTTCACGAGCTAAAGACGATGGTGGTGGTGAGGATGATGTGACGATATGGTGGCCGGAGGAGGTGGCCGGTGGTGGTTGCAGGCGGTGGTTGCTGGCGATGATGGTGGTGAAATCAGTCTGAACCTAAGGGGTAATTTAATACATATATGTGTATATATAATTATTAAACTACAAAATAGTCCTTTATTTCTAGTGACACTAACAATCCCTCTAAATTACATAATAGACCTTGTAAAATGAAAACACAAAAATACCCCTAGATTTAACAGAAAAGTTAACGTCTGTTAGTGTTAATACATTAACTCGTTACAAAATTGAAATCATAATACCTAAACTTGTTACTTGAAACCCTTAGTATCCAAACCTGTTATTTTGAATAAACTACAGGGACCATTTGTGTAATTAATTCTAAATACTATCCTTGATAAAATAGCTTGTTGATGGAGCAATATGATCCACATGTCTTTTAGAGATAATATAGGTCCACACAGGTACAAATCAGTTTAAGCCTAACAACTTCCCAAGCCTAGTTGACATAATCAAACCCAGAAAACAACCCACATCTTGAATTAACAATAGCAATCCATCATCAATGTTTAACATAAAATCAAGAGTAAACTATAGGGACGATCCCTATAGCTAGGAACTCGTTATAGATTAAGTCCTTAAGATTTAATAGTTGGAGATTTGATCCCTAATCACTAAGTTTGCTTTTATCCATGGTCCCTAATCACAAATATAAAAAATAAACCCCCATCCTCATTCACTTCTCCACCAACTATTCATCATCTTGACTATTCTAGATAGTTCGCTGCAAGCATGGACCTCTGACGATCTTTGATTATCCAACCTAGATAAAGGTTTAGAAGATGAGTACTAAAAAGCAGATAATTTATAAATAGTGGAGGGTTCCTAAGAAAACCACCTAATTATATGAAAACTAAAGAAAACCAATGAAAACGATCATATAATTTATAATATTTTTATCACCACCCTTTATATATGTGTGTGTGTGTATGTAGATAATGATAGTGATCAAATGAAAACCGTAACATAGTTTTACATATATGTCACACATATATTACGTATACGTAAACATTTTTCTATCGATATAGTGTTACGTATACATATGTAAAGCTTTCCATTCTCGTATTTATGTTCAATATATATAACAAATATTTAAATAACACTTTAACATTTAAAAGAACACAAAGTTGTGAATTATATTAGTGGTTTCTATGGTTTTTTTGTATAAATATTGGTTTTCACATGAACCCATACATATATATATATATATATATGTGTGTGTGTGTGTGTGTGTGTGTGTGTGTATTTATGTATATGTATGTACATATAATATATATATATATATATATATATAAGTACAAAAAAGTATAATTAGAAATCTAAGTACTTTTTTGATGGCAAGTGTAATATCCTGATTCGGAGAATCGATGTTATCCTAATCGAACCCATCTATTTGTTTCCCAGTCGGGACCGCGCAACCCCTTCTGGAGAAACTCACAACTGAGAATACCCCCTAACTCTTGTTTACAGTGAGATCTAATTACTTAAAAGGTCTACATGATGTAGTTACCATTAACTACTCAAGATTTGATAAATTAATTTGAGTTTAAATGAACTAAAAAATTAAATAAAATTTTCTTAATAAATAAGTTTATGCTCAAGCTTCACATATGCTAAACTTGATCATTATTTACATAATTATAATAAATCTGGACCCTATACACAATATAGGTAGTATTAGATTACTAATTTAACGATTGTAAAAGAGGATGTAAAACATGGGAAATTTTTAAATTAAACAAGTTTTAAAAAAAATAAGTGTAAGAAGCAATCTCAACTAATTATTTTCTTAATCAATAATTAAGATAAAATTGAAGAGAATAAGTTTGCTAGAGTAGTATTTTAGACATAGACATTTTTATTGACTTTTTCAAGTTCTCTTATTTCTTTAAACATTCATAACTTTCATATATGACATTATTTTTATAATGATTACATCATAAAAACGAGAGATTTTTTATATTTAAAACTAGTATAGTATCGTTATATTAAAAGATAAAAAAATGATGTTTTTCAGCTCATATGATACATGTTTGTCATTGTGTTTTTAGTGCTATTCATTATATTTTTTGAACACTATTGTTTTTTTTCTGAACACTATTATGTTTTTCTAAAATGACAAATTCTAAAAATACATAACAGTGAAATAACATTGTTTGTACTTCTAGTATGTAAAATACAATGATAAAATAACAACTAATAAATGTAATACATTAAAATAACCAAATAACGTAAAATGTTATAAACGTAAAATATAATGATAAAATATCTCATTGTATTTTTTTCTCATCATTGTGTTTTCATAAACATGATATGTTTTGAAAAACACATGGGGTGAAATAACATTATTGTTTACTTTTAATTGTAAAATACAATGATATGATGACATAATATTATATAATATATAAAAAATAATGACAAAAATAAATATAAAATGATATAAAACATAAAACATAATATAAATACATATAATAAATGATAAAAAAGTATGACACAATAATTTGATATTAAAAAAATTACCTGACTTATTTGATACAATTATCAAAATATCATCCTTTTAGAAAAAAAAATGTCAAGCCTAGAATTATTTTTAATCGTTTTTAGATCCTACCCTATATATTAAACATAAATATTTGTCCCATTTACAGATATATATTTTACATTTTTCTATATATTATTGACAATAGGTCGAGACGTCGAGTTAATAACTTTAACCTGCAAATAAAATGATGAAGGCTTACCTAATTTATATTATATATTATCATGTTATAGGCTAGTTGATACTTTGGTCAATATATGTAAATTTATTCATCATACCTCATGAGTAAGTGGTTATGAGTTAGAACTTAGAGTTATATTTAAGATATTATCAATAGCATGTGAAGGTCATATATATCATATCATGTTAGTGTCTTATAAATATATCATATAATAACGGTATTTCATAAATTGATCGTACAAAAATAAAACTTTATTTTAATACATTTTGATATGCATTTTGTTATATATAATAATCAATTATATGGAGATCGAGTGTGCGTTTCTATGTTCATTATTATTATCGCATGCCATCAAAAGTTTTGGATAGATTTATTTTATATATTTGATATCAGTTAACCTATTATTATTATCATCAAAAGCTTAGGTACATTTTAATTATAGATTTACTGTTTTCAAGGGATTCAGTCCACCGTCGATCTTACTGGGTTTTATTAGTACTTCACTAATGATTGACAGTACTTGTCCAAACAAATTGGGATGAGGGTTTATTTTAAAGAAAGATGATGACATATTTTTATTAACCCAGGTAAATACAAGTAATTATTAAAACATAAATTTTATTTGTGAAAAAAACAAAACATATACAATTTTCCTTCACTTTTATGCTTGAATATCCAGTTCTATACAATATTAGTTATTGGTGGATTCGATAGATGGCTAAGATAAGGTAAGGCCGCATAAGATAATATTATTTAATATACAATTGTATGGAACAACAAATTTAACAACATAATTGCCCTTGGCTTTTGGTGACCAATTTGATGTTCATTGGACGAATGACTCTACATTAAAAGATGGAATCTTATTGATCAAATAAGTCTACTCACATGGTTATTGTCTTAATGTCCCGGGTCTTCCTTATACATCCCGTGCAACACCAAGGTCTTAGCGTGTTGCTTGATTTTGTTTTTCTTTTTCTTTTATTATATCATTGAGTTATCCGGAAAATATAGCTAGTAGTTGAAGTTCCCCACTAGCGTGCGTTGCATAGAATGTGCAAGCAAGTCTTTATAAGACTTTCTTTAATAACTAAATATTCGGTTGATATGTGGTAATAAAATGAATGAATAATGGAATGAATGAGGTAATGAAATGAATAAGAGAATCAAATAATCATTACATTTCATTGTCATGTTTGATTATCATTTATGAATAAATGATTATCATTTATGAAGTAGTTATGGTGGTAATGGCGGGTGGTGGTGGTGGCCGGCGGCGGCGGTTCTTGGCGGCGGTGGTTATTTCCGGCGGTGGTGTTCCTGGTGGCGGTGGTAGACGGCGGTGGCGCCAGTGGCCGGTGGTTGGTGGCGACGACCAAACATGTCTTTATTCATTCACCCTCAATGATTCATTTTATTTCGCTCCTCATTACTGCGTACCAAACGCTATCTAAGGCTTTTTCCAATGAGGTGCTATTAGATATTAGGTATATTATATGAGTTCACAAGCCCATTTAGGTTTCTAGGGTTTTTTATAATCTCTATAAATTGTAACCTAACTATAAAAAAAATAATATAATTCCAGTCTTTTACCATCTTATATGTTATCAGAGGCTTAGGGTTCTGGTTACCTTATTCTACGCTACACCATCACAAAATACATACAAACCCTAGCCGTTGCCACTGAGTTCAAACCCTAGACAGGGCGGTGTGCCGCCACCGCCGCCGCCCTATCCCACCTTTGTTTTCTGTTTCGTTTCTTATCTATTTTCTAGTTTCCTGTTGAATAGAGCTTCATTATCGGTTGAACATTCAAAACTATTACCCATATCCATTCTCTTGGTTCGTTTCTCGATAATGGCTCTTAACTTGCAGTAGTCAATATGGTTCCTTATTCTTTTTCTATTTATCGGTGTTTTAGCCGCACCAAGGATCACGGTCCACAGACACCGATCTCAAGCTATAGTTTGGTTAGATTTTTTTTAGATCTACGGATCTTATCTCTTGATCTACGGATCTAAGAGACCGCCGCTAACCACGGTCACCGGTCTTGCTTTCTTTTCCTTTTCTTTCTACATACGTCATCTTTTGATCTACGGATCCAAGAGACTGCATCTTGCTAGCCTCGAGGATTTTGCCAACGACTACGCTTATCAGTCATCAAATTATCATTCCGGAAACCAAACACCATGAAGTATCAAGCAAACTATGGATAACACAGTCAACCAAAATATGGATGACAAGATAAGCATAATATTAATTTGTTGGCAAAATTTTGGATATCTGAGTTAATCAAAACATATTTATCTTATTATTATTGATTTTTATGTTTTTTTTTCTTTTACAGTCTTAGCGTCAGACCACTCCCGCTACGACTACGGGGAGTATTAGATATTAGGTTTATGAGTAGCCTAACGATTCAATAATATCAATTCAGTATTTTACTATATTACAGGTGCATGAGTAGTCAGTAAACCAAAAATGTTTCCACACAATTTGATCTCGTAGATACCATCTTCAAGCATTTGGTCCATTACATTAAGTTAATATCTACTCTTACTAAATACTACATGCGACGCGTGTCTTTATTTAATTATACAAAGAGTTAGTTACATGTCGATGTGATTAATAAGGTTCTATTGCACCTATCACTACAACAATTTAACTCTGTCCCGACGACACTTATAGCGACGACATTTGTCGTTGGTACAGGTTGCTCTATACTGACGACTTGTCGTCGGTATAGAGTAATTGGGATTTTTGACTGGTCAAACTCTATACCGACGACAAGTCGTCGGTATAGAGTTGGCGGGATGCTAAAAAATCAGGCGGGTTTATAAAAACCCTATACCGACGACATGTCATCGCTACAGGTGAATTTTGTTTTATTTTTTATTTTTTCTATCTCGGTTTACAGATTTAAAAAAAAATTAAATCAACCTTTGTCGTCGGGATAGGTAAAAATATATAAAAAAAAATATTTGAGTCCAAATAACAAATACTGTTATTATCGCTACATTTATCAATTTTAACCACTTGTATCGCTGTAGTTTCAAAATTATTATCTACCCCCTAACGTATTATGTTATCTTCATTTGAGTCTCTAGTATTTTATTTTTTATCTATATTTGAGTCCAAATAACAAATACTGTTAGTTTTTCTCTTAAAATTATTATTGAAAAGGCTAAACTACACATAAAATTAAATAAAAACATAAAAAAACCTTGTGGGACCCATCCATCAACATCTTTTTCACCACCAACACTCTCATACTATCTCTCTTATACATACACACACTCTTTATAACACTCATGTTCTCTCTCTACACAACTACCAAACCAACATCTTATCTTAATTCAATTCTAAATCTTTAAAAATAGTTTCTTTCAATCCACTCCAATTCATCTTTTATGCCCTAAATCTTCAAAATTTGCACACCATCCACTCACTCCGAAGAACCGACTTGAACACCCCTCACCACAGCTCCATCCCCACCACCACAGCTGCCAATCACCACCGCAACAGCCCCCATCACCAGCACCACAACCACACATTACCACCACCACAACCACATCATCGGCAGAGAACTTGAAATTTCAAATCTAAGAAGAAAGGGATGGCTGAGAACAGTGGTAGTTAGGGTTTGTAGTAGGTGACGGTTGTTGTGGTGGTGAGGGGCGGTTATGGTGGAGTGGGTTGTGGTGATGTGCAATTGTCATTTGCAGGTCGGTGGTGGAATGGGTTGTGGTGTTCATGATGTTGATGACTGGTGGCATCGATGAGTGGTGGGTGGTGGTGTCGATGGGTGGTAGTGGATGTAGAGAAAGAAAACTCAATATTTTGATGATAGTGGCGATGAAGAGATGAGAAAGAGAGAGATGTAGAGAGAGAGAGAGAGAGAGTGTGTGTGTGTGTGTGTGTGTGTGTGTGTGTGTGTTTGAGAAAGAGAGAGAGAGTGGGTGTGTGATTATGGTGGTTAGAGATAAAAAAAAAAAAAGATGTGGGTAGTCCCATAATTTTTTTTATTTTTAATTCTTATGGGTATTTTAGTCTTTTTATAAAAGATTTAACAGTTGAACTAACAGTTTAGGGTTTTGGATACAAATTGATATAAAAATAAAATGTTAAGAGGCAGATGATAATTTTGAAATACAAATTGAGATAAGGAAATGGAAGCAGTAAGGCAACAAATGCATGAAATGCAAGAACGAATGAATTAATTAGAAAGAAGGAAATTGAATCCCTATAACGAAGAAGATAATAAGGATATCGGCAATTAGAGAGTTAATTTGTTTGGTTTTTAAATATTTAAAACATGTTTACATTGGAATTTTCTTTTTATTAGGTATGTAATTAACTAGAATCGTATGATTTTCATTTAGGTATTTGTAATATTATTTTTCTTTTTGTGTGTACTAATTTTGTTTCAAAGCTATGATATTTGGTGAAAAACTGGAAAACATAAAAAGTAAAAGAAAGAAACTAAAGCAGGAGACTCTTTTAAAAAATTAAAAATTAATTTTTATTTAAAAATTAAAACACGTATGGTGATAACATGTCGTCTTCACTGGGGGTACTTGTCGTCGGGATAGGGTTCTGTGGCGACAACATTTGAGTTGACGACATTTTTTGGATCATAAAGACAAGGTAGTAACGACAATATGTCTTCGTCATATCCTATGGCGACGACAAACCCATCTTATCATGACAACGAATGTCATCGCCAGAGCCTTTGTTTCTTGTAGTGTGTACTATTACTACTCTTTAATAAGACAACATTTGCAATGTTGATGATATGATCAAAGGCGTTAATTTTAATTTTAGTTACATTATTTTAGTATATAATGTTTGTAAATTACTAGAAGCATGGTATAAAATATATGTAGTGTATTTTATAAATTTCACAAATGTTTATTAATAAATTCAATAATATTAATATTAAAAAACAACAAAGGGTAAATTTGTCACTTACCATCATTTTATATTTCAATTCCTTTGAGCCGAACAAGATAGTGTCAATGGATTTCATTGTATCTGTCAATCAAACACATGATCAAATTTTATTCCAGATATTTCTTCGGATTCTATTACCTTTGATATAATTTAATTCTATCAAAATATTCTACGAACCAAAAATACTCTAACCAAAGAAAAATGTAACCCACTTACTTCATTATTAATGCTACATATCCCATATTTATGCCTCGAGATTTAGGTTTTCCATCGAGGCTTTTTCTGACAAAACATTTTTTTCATAATTTTTTTTTCAGAATTAAAGGTTTTCTATGTGTTTCCATAGAAATATGTATAGCAATTTTCTTTCTAGCAGTGTGCATGAAAGGATTATTTTTTTAGCTACTTGTCACCTCAATATGAACGCATGTTAACCCTTTTTTTTATGACGACAACTGTATTACTCATCAAGCTCAAACAAAATCATTATTTTCTTCATTTTAAATAATATTATTACACATATACAACGTTGAATTTTAAACTAAATTTTGTGGTCAAATAATCTATATTATGAAAAGTTAAAAAAATATATAATTGTGTTAACCGAAATCAAATAATTAAGCATGCAACATGGCCATTTGATGGTGTGTGTTTTAAATAATTAATAATGAACCACTTGATTAATTATGTACTGATTACTATGTGTGAACCTAAGATGTATCTTTTTAAGGATCGGATAGATGATATATAGTACCAATTTGTTATTTAAGGAAATATAAAGACAAGCAAAGCATCAAATATAGCAATTTCAGTCACACCTCAAATATTTCCAAATGAGGAAACCTTAATTTCTCTGAACAAGAAAAACCTCACTTTTTTTAATTTGTACATCTTTTCGCAAGTACTTGTCACGTTCACCAACCTAGTGGCTGGTCACTTTTATTATTTGATTAGACGGTCTTTTATTAAATGACTAATTTACCCTTTTGTTTCATGTTGCCTCCTCCCACTTCGTTTTCTTTTCACAATATCTCTTAAGTTAAAAAAATCATATTGACTAGAGTCGATAGATCCGAGAATGCCTCCAAGTTTCGACGTACGTATTAACCAAATTCGGTATTGAAGAAACTGTTGATATTCTTTAATTAAAAAAACAAACATAATAGATTTGGGTGTTTCAACTTTTAATTCAATATCGATGTTTCAAGTTAGGGTGGTTTCACTTTTGATTCACTATAAATACCAAGATAAGCAATGATTGAAAGATGCATCATACAATATCAGAGCTCTCTTTTTCTTTCTTCTCGTTAATGAATTTCCAACAATTCTTTAATCATCTTCATCTTTTTTCTTTACGATAATATTTGTGTTCTAAAGTCCATCCTGACGTTTATGTTCTAAAGAACTCGTGTTGAAAAAAAATCCTTATCCATTTTATTTTCCGTTGTAATCTACTTTCTTGTACTTTGTTTATTTAAGTTGTAATCGTAATATACTTAACTCGTTTTCTACATTTCTTGTATTGCAATTAGATAATAAAAGTAGTTGTTTTATCATTTTACAAACAGTATTCTTGTTGAAACAATACTAACCAGATCCATAATCGGCAATATATACGTTTCCACATAAATGATCTTTGAGCTTTATGGCTCTAACAACATAATCGTATATGCAAAACAACAACACCGTAAGTCTCGACACATGAAGAGGGGTCTCCCTATGACCAACCAGTGGCGTAAACATGCACTCAACACAACCTACCTTATGGGTAAAACACCGCCAATGTGCTCGTCCCAATCCAGATCTTATCTAATCTGGATACTGTACTGGGTTATGTTGAACTAGGGTGACGAGTTTGGTATTATATTTTCACAAGTACACTAAAATGTCATGATTACATAATTGTTTTCAATCAATACAAATTGTCCGCCAAAAATGAAAGTAATATATGTAGTCAATCAAGTATCGTACTTCTCAAAGTCTTATCATTTGCACACACCGGAAAATAATTCCTTTTAGAGATGAAGATGAATCGGACGTTCAACGAACAGTTCGCGAATCGTAATTTGACGGGAAATTCGTTTATGTTTATTATTTTATTATATGAACGAATACGAACAAGTTGTTTTATTTGTTAAGTTAAACGAATGAACATAAACAGATATTGCGTTTGTTTATTTATGTTCGTGAACGTTTTGGTAATATGTTCAATTATTATGTTTGTTTGTATTCATTTTAAGTATTGATTTAAGGTTTTTACATGTTATATTTTCATTTTATTGATTTAATGAATGAATACAAACAAAAAACCTTGTCGATAAGTATTCATAAACATTTTATGAACAAGTTTATTATCTTAATAAACAAATATGAACAAAGCTTGTTTGTGTTCGTTCAGTTTATATCATTCACACAACACTATTTCTATGTAGATCATCAGGTGCCTTGCACTAAATAACATAGAGAAACTCAATAAAGTAATAACTTTTTTAGATGCAAAATAATTATAGGTTGTATACAAGGTACTTTGATCTAGTTATAGGGGCGAAGGATATAAGGGGGCGGGGTGGGGGGATGGGCCCGCCCCCTCTCTTTTTTTCGTCCGTATGTTTAATTTCGGTCTAGTAATGTAAATTTTTTGTACGGTAATGTAAATTGTTTTATGTATATTGAGTTCGTCCCTTTAAAAAAATTAATTTCATCCGGTCCTCTTATAGAAGTGCTCAAACTCCACCACTACTAGTTACGAGATAAGTGACACATAATATGTTTATGGATTTTTGACTCACGTATTGTCATAAAATTTGTAACTTGTATTTTTTTAAAGTGTGAATGTTTGACAACTTAATCCAACTGTTTTTTTTTTTAATGTTGAATGAAAAGATTGAGGGACGTTTGTGGTAAAAGAAGAAAGACGAGGCCATATGATTGAAAATGAATAAAAATTTGAAGATAGAAATAGCAGAGGGTAAAATAGTCATAGGACAAGATCTCGAAACCCTCAAAACGAAAAGGAGCACTAAACTTGAATAAATGAAAAGTCGTGCTTTTATGTTAAAAATAGAAAAGGTCACATGTGTCAGTGATCTATAGGATGCATAATGTCAAATATCTATAAAAAATAAGTAAAATGATAATAAAAGAAAGAGGCAATCTGATTGGTCCAGTTGTCATGATGTAATTGATTTTCCAAATGAAGTAAAAAAGGGAAAGTGGTTTTACTAAAACAAGCGGGCAGTTTGTAGAGAGAGAAGAGCGGTTTTGTAGAAAGAGAAAGTGGTTGGAGCACCAAGCTACTACCATATATCATATATCATATATCATATGTGAGACTCAACTTTCCTTATGTATATAGAAGATCGACGACTCTTACCTCAATCGGAAAACCAGATATATACATACATACATACATACATATATATATATATATATATATATAGAGAGAGAGAGAGAGAGAGAGAGAGATCGGAAGAAGATCGACGATCGAGTGGTTGATTGTTTTGGTGAAGCCTTCCTGCCTCTCGATCTCTAGCTTTTTGTCTGCATCAAAATTGAAGGTCGATCCTCAAAGTAAGGTAGCAAACTAATATTTCATCTCCGATTATTTTCACAACTCACATGTACACTCGAGCGATATGATCTCTCACTACATACCTGATTGCACGTTGATCCTTCTGTTTGTTTCTGAATCGGAGCAATGAATTGAAATCAATCGATCATCGATCCCTCTGATCAATTCGATCTCCATCTCCATCATATATACGGACTGGCTGACTGACTCACTGTGCATATCCATATCTACTTCTACTTGTACTTAATTGTGATACATATAGGAACGAATTAATTAATTAATGCACGTACGTACAGTTGGTACATTTTACGATCTAGGTATATATGGTTGGATGATTATGAAAATTATTATTGTAGATGGCCGGATTATATTGATCGGTTGATTGATGAATTGAAGTAGGTAGGGCGGAGGGAGATCGATTGAGTAATTAATTAGTAATTAGGGGTAGGGGAGCTTCAAGAGGAATGGGGAGAGGTAAGATCGTGATTAGAAGGATTGACAATTCGACAAGCAGGCAAGTAACCTTCTCCAAGAGGAGGAATGGGCTGCTGAAGAAGGCTAAAGAGCTTGCCATCTTGTGTGATGCTGAGGTTGCTCTCATCATCTTCTCTAGCACCAA
Organism: Flaveria sonorensis; assembly: GCA_025506505.1. Lineage (NCBI taxonomy): Eukaryota > Viridiplantae > Streptophyta > Magnoliopsida > Asterales > Asteraceae > Flaveria > Flaveria sonorensis. The sequence goes on along the minus strand of CM046425.1, from coordinate 507,811 downwards.
CAAACTTCATGAATTCTCAAACACCAGGTCAGTCACTTAATTAACCTTTTCTTTCTTTCTATCTACCCAATGTTAAGTTAAAGCATTACTTCATTCATTCATGCTCCAATTACATCCTAAATTGACAAGTCTACTTTATCTTCACACATGTTCATGGACGCAAGTTCTCCTTCTGAAACGTGTGTGTGTCTATATATATAGATATATATGACCTTAATTCATTTTCTTATTCAACTCAAACAAGTAGATTTATGCATATATATGTATGTATATATATACACATGTATATATATACATATATATATATACACTATATATACATATATATATACACACACATATATATATACATATATATACACACATTTATATATACATATATACATATATATCCCGTAGGGGGGCGGGGGCGAAATTAATTTTTTTAGGGGGGCGAAGTTGATATTTATATAAAATATACACTACCGGGCCAAAAATTTACACCACCGGACCAAAAATTTACACCACCAGACTAAAATTTAACACTACCGACGAAAAAAAGAGGGGGGCGGCGGCCTCTCCCGGCCCCAACTATCCTCCGCCCTTGTATATATATATATATAGGGTTAAGATTATTACAGAACCACTTTTTATTTCCAGAACCACATAACCATTGATTTACATAAATATGAAATAAGTCTGGTGATATTTGAGCTGTTTTACATATGTGTATATCAGACATGAACAATAAACTATGTAAAACAACTAAATATCACCAGCTTTAACTTACATTTATGTAAATCAATGATTCGTAATTTACATTTATGTAAATCAATGGTTCTTTTGGTTCTGAAAATAAAAAATGGTTCTGTAATGATCCTGACCCTATATATATACATATATATATATATATGTACATGCATATATATATACATACATATATATATATACATACATACATACATATACATATATATATATACATACATACATATATATCTATATATATACACATATATATATCTATATATATATATATATATATATAAACACCTACGCTAACAAGTGAATTAGATTATAATTAATATGCTGAGACCATAAGAAACGGGACATTTGGCTTGATACAGTGGGGAAGATGTCTTTGCTAGAATTGAAGCTACGCCTGGTAATGGTCATGCATTAATGTGTATATATACTTACTAGAATATTGAATATATACCCCAGCTTTTTGCTACCAGTATAATTAATATATAGTATATTTCACTTAATTTCAAACCCTAGATTAGCATCCTTTTTCAGCCACTTTAACCTTCTGTTAGAACTTTAAACATTTTTAAGACATTACTAAAATATATGATATACATATCTAAAACTACTACAATATTATTCTAGCTTTGCCAGCATATTATAAGCTTTAAAGCTAAAATTGCTCACATTCTATTATATTATATCTAGTTTAGTTACATTCTTCGTACATTCTTTGGCATTAGCGGGATATAGTCGTAGCTAATATCCTCTTCCATGCATGGTATTAACAAGACATGCCACTATATACCATGTTAAAAATTTTAACATTTAGTACTTCTTGATTTCATGTGTTGTTTTATGAGCCTTTTATTTAAAGTGGCTGCATTTTAATTAATTTTCTTTTAAGGATTGGCCGGCTTGCTTTGCAAAATGTGTTATAATGACAAATTTTAAAATCTCATAACTAGCTTCTCCTCATAAAAGATTAATTGTCTTCTTTGCATGTAACATCATAAATTCAAAACTCTTTTTGTAATTAATCTTTTCTTAATTTAGGTCTAACGTTTTTTTTTTAAATTTAACATGTAGGGGAGGCTTGACTAGATACAAAATGATTAATTTAAAATTTTAATTTATACAAACATCTCATATAATTCTAAAGTGAGATTGAAGTCAAAATCGTATAATTAATTTAAGAAAACAGCAAGTATATATTTAATATACAAATGTTTTAACTCCAAGGTTTAGTTTGATTCATGTTCCAAGACTAGATCATGCCTAGCCAGCCATCTATTTGATTATTTACAGAACTATTAACAACTAGTAGCAGTACTAAGTAAGGTTACATCATCTTACTATGAAATTCTCCTTATAAACCAATACATATATACTATACATATATTATTACACAAATGTATGTATACGCATATCTGTTTACTTTTTTATATACGTCTAGCGTACATACATAAGAGGTGTAGCGGTCTCGGTGTATTTAACATCAATTAACTTGGTGTATGGATATACCACTTACAACACTTCTTATGAAAACATCACCTTCAATCATCTTTTCAGCTCAACACGTATATCAATAGTATCCCTACCTTATAATTGTAACTTATGATCACAATGCAATGTCTCAAGTAATAAACTAATCACATTAAAAGTTAATTTAACTAATCACGCGTATCTATATTAGTTATACAACATCAAATTAATCGCATAAACCTTTGTGATTCTATTTCACCACCTTTGATCATATAATTTCTTTGATTTCATTACACCTTTTGCTCATACATATACTTTGGGACTCAATAACTCTAATGTTGAAAGTCAAGCAAGTTAAATACCGAGCGTTATATATTTCAAACAAACATAAAGAATTCTTTTATGCAATTAGCAAGATTTTAACACACATTCATATACATATAATCATTAATTCCTTCATACTAACATAATTTGAACACATACTTTCAGACACATTTTCCCTCGTAGTTCGTTATCTTTTAGACCATCTGATCACACATATATAGTCATTAAAAATCAACCCCATATATAATCATCTTCCATATAGTAAACCAATTATAACATCTAAGTATACAATTCGATCATATAAACATTCACACATTTTAATGCATACTTTAAAACTCTGGGATGTGTACACTCACCTTTGCTCTTAGGATCTTTAATATGAAAAACTTTATCCTTTATGTTGACTTTCTAAAGCCAACCATAGATGATATCAATATGTCAATCTTTGGGATATTTCTCACTAATTAACATGTTGATTTTTTTATTCGACCAACTTCATCACTAAGCATACTATTTTAGGGTTCTTGGAATTCACTAATCATCGATTAAATTCTTAGGTAAATGTCACCAAGATCACACATAGTCAACTCTTAAAATTGATCATGTATTCAAGGTTAGTCAATTCCTAACAATTAGACATCAAATGTGTTGTTTCTAAACAAATAAGCATAATATTACCTGTTTATTTCATATTTGGGTATAGTGTTTCAATATAACTGCAATTTTCAAATTTTAGCATTTCACCTGATTCAACTAAAGAAAACTTGTGCTGATCCACTCTATTCTTATCAGCATGAAGTCGGTGATTGATCGATACCACAAAGCAAAAGAGGACCATCAGCAGACGACAAGCCCAATTTCGGAGGTCAGGGTAAGTTTAGCTAGCTCACTATGATTATTAAAGTAACAACTTTCACTAATTATGGCTTATAAGAGTCAAAACTAATAAGCTCTATCTCCTACCTAGGACAACAGTAAAATGGATATTTTTTTCAACTCCCTTGTTTGCTACTCGCAAATAGAAGTACATTTTTTTGCCATTTGCTCTTCCTGGATCTTTCACCCTTTTTTTTCTCTCTTGAATATACCTATGTCCAGACAGTGATCAAAACAAGCTAGGGTAATCTAGAAAACTAAAATGTGCCTTGTTGTTAAGACATTTACTTATATTAGGCTATTAGCCCTACTCGTCTTCATGGGATAGAGAAGTTGTAACATGGATTCTTCTTTTGGCCCTAAAGGGTACCTACTCAAGTTATCCATCTACACACAGTTTTGTGCCGTACTTAAGTATTATGTATAGGGAAATAGTCAATCGATGACCATTGACTTGCAAAGACTTTTGGACAAAAAGAAAAGAGTTAATTACATGAAAGGTCCCTGTGATTAAGTTTGTTTTTACTTTCGCTCCCCAGGTTTGAAAAACTACAAGGTCAGTCCAAGGGTTTGTCAAAACGTAACATAAATGCTCCCTGTCATGGATGGAAAGTTAACTTCTCTGTTATCTTTTTAAAAATAACCATTTTACCTTTATAATATTATAAACAAAATATAAAATAAATGTATTTATATTAATATATAGTATTATTAAATGAGTGGGCCTACCCCCACCCCATCTTCAACCTAAGGCAAGCAGACTCACCATCACTGCCCGCCACACCACCGCCACCCACAACAGCCTCCCCCTCATCTTCTTCTCCTTCTCCAAAATTCTTTCTTCCTCGCCGACAAAGTAACCACCGCCACCAATGCCGACCAACACACTAGATTGATTCGTTTGCTTCCACCGGTCGCCACAAAAGCCATTCGCCTGGCAAACCACCGGTTACCACCGCCCAACACTATCTCTACCACCACCATGTAATCAGAGGAAATTGACGGTGAAAACGATGCATGAACAATCTATCTCCACAACCACCACCACATTTCTAGTTACTACACCACCACCATCAATCATCGATATATTTTCTTGAAATCAAGTATCTCGAAAGAAACCCAACACCAAATCAAACCCCATCATCAATTGCTACTTTATTTCTTCACAAATCAAGAACCCTAAAGATCAAAACCACACAATCATCACTTTCACTCTCTATGAACTATAGATTTGTTCATACTTTGTTTCTGCTGATAATAGATTTATGGGATTATGTTGATGTTCAGTTCTATCTCTAATTCGATTAATTTATTGGTCACACCCCAAGATTACCACTTTTACAAACTGATTGGTGTTTTTCGTTAGGGGGGTGGTCGGCGGCAGTGAGGGGGCGGCGGTTGTAGGTTTAAATCGACGACTAGGGGTGGTGGTTTGTGGTATTTGAGTCGATGACCGGCGGTGGTGGGTTGTGGTGTTTGAGGCGTGACCGGTGGTGGTGGGTTGTGGTGTTTAAGTCGATGACCGGTGGTGATGGGTTGTGGTGTTTGAATCAACAACCGGCGGTGGTGGGTTGTGGTGTTTGAGTCGATGACTGGAGGTGGTGGGTGTGGTGGGTGTGGTGGACTGGTGATTAAGGTCCGGTGGATTGGTGGTGGCTGATGGGTCGACCGGCTGGATGGTCAACATAGGTTAACAAAGGGGGAAGAAGATGGTGGGGGAGGTCCCACTTTATTTACTATATTAAAATTCTTATTCTTTTTGACTAATTTCAACAAGGGGAAATTTTGTCCTTTCACATACATTTAACGGAAAAAGATAACAACCATCCATGACAGGGATCATTAGTGTTACGTTTTGACAAACGTTTGGACCAACTTTGTAGTTTTTCAAACCTGGGGACCGAAAATGAAAACAGACCTAACCACATGAACCTTTTATGTAATTAACTCAAAAGAAACCAAAACATGGTAACAAAGTAATTTAGACCTAGGAATAAGAGGCCAAGGAAAATATAAGCAGATGTAAAAAAAACTTTAAATCAACTACAACCATAATGGAAGTTATAGGTTTCCGACTTTCCTCTACCAAGGGCTTCTAAGAGGCTCGCAAGATGTGATTAACTCCCACACTTAAGTTCTGTTTTCTTATCTTTCTCCGTGGACTAGTTCATCCTTAGTTGTATTCTTTCATCAAACCCATTATGTCCTCCATGCCTAACCAATTAGAAATGAGGTTGCATTCAGTCTATACTTGATAAGTTTGTCTACCATAATGTAGGATCACAAGACCATATAGACACTAATATCACAGGAACATGATCATATAGCAAATGTTAATTTCCTTTGACCTGAATTCCCATAGAAATACATCTGTTGGTTTAGAAAGCACCAAACCATATTACCAAAAATGTGTAAATAGACAACATATGACTACTTATAGGATGTAAAGGGAGATCATTTTAGGATAATAAATGCAAACTGAAGCACATATAATATACCAAGGAAAGCCTCAAGCAAAAGAGCTCAAAGAAAATGAGCAATCTCTCACGCTGCAATGAATTGTCAGAAGCAGACATTTTAACTCTTTATGATTGGATATCTCCTTGACTATGCTACTTTTTCTGAAAGGCTCCATGGAACTCTTATCATTCTCTTATATAGAGGACCATGACTCATGCACATATGGAAAAAATCAAGGTCATGATTTACCTAATTACAAACCTCATACATCTCTTTAATATGTATATAATAGTGTTGAAAAACTAAACCGTTGCAATATAAAGCCATTGAATCTTCCTACTTTAACAATGAAATGTAGCAATAAAAAGAAAGAGATATGTTGGCAATTAGTAATACTATCTCAATTGATAAGAGAGGAAATAAGTCTCGCAAGGATGAAATTATTAGTTACGGTTGTTTATATAGCTTTCGTCATACCTATGGTAACACTTATTATTGTGAACCTACTGAGCCAACAAAACATCTTAACATTTCTAGTAGGCATGATAGAACAATGAGATGGAGATGCTAACATGGTGATGACTAGATTATTTTAGAAATTAGGGAGCCAAGAGGGAAAAGATAATAAATAACAACGCTAAAGAGATCTAGGGACTAGGTAAAGCTTTGACTTTAGAAGCATACTAATAATCTCTATGATAAAACACACCAGTGAATTGATTTCTAAACACTCAATGATGGATTGTGTAAATTAATAATATGAACACAAGAAATTGATCTTGAACACTTTCTACTACCGGGTTTGTTTACCGGTTATGAAAAAGAATTACACAAGAGAAAAGATAAAAACAATCAAAGAGAACTCATTAACATCTTATAGTGACACATATGGTCCCTATAAATGAACCTATATACACAAACAGCCCCTAAACACTAAAAACAACTACATACCTTCTCAATCTCCATCTTAAAGCTGACTTTTAGTGCATATACTAGTTAACCATGTTTAACCAACACCCATTAACTTCAAGCACATATGAAACTTTGTAGAAGGAAGAGCTTTAGTCAAAGCATCAGCTGTATTCTCATCAGTTGAAACATGCTTGACTATAACTTCCTTTGAATTAACTATGTCTCTAATAAAATGAAGTTTAACTCTAATGTGCTTTGTTCTCTCATGAAAAGCACCGTGCTTAGCAAGCTGAATTGCACCAGTGTTATCACAGAAAAAAAATGTGCCATTAGATTCAACTCCTAACTCACTTACAAAACCTTTTAACCAAATAGCCTCTTTGACTGATTCAGTCAAGGCTATGTATTCAGCCTCTGTACTTGACAGAGCAACCACATTTTAAAGAGTGGCTTTCCAACTAACAATACTCCCTAATGTCTTGAACACATAACCAGTGAGAGATCTTCCTCTATCCATGTCTTTAGTAAAGTCTGAATTAACATATCCTATTACTTTATCAACACCATCAGAATTTACACCAAAGACTAAACCAACTTCAACTGATCCACTGATATATCTAAGTATCCATTTCACTGCTTCCCAGTGCCTTTTTCCTGGATTAGAAATATACCTACTCACCATACTTACCCCATAACTAATGTCAAGTCTTGTACATATCATCAAATACATCAAACTCCCTACTGCTTAGCATAGGGTACTTGATTCATGTAGCTCACCTCTTCATCTAACTGAGAACAGACAAGAACAGACAGGTTAAAATGTTGAGCTATAGGAGTGCTCACTGACTTACACTTTTCCATACCAAACTTCCTCAATACCCTTTTAGCATAAGATGATTGTGTTAATCTGATTTGACCAACTTCCCTATTCTTGGCAATTTCCATTCCCAAAATCTTCTTAGCTGACCCCAACTCCTTCATCTCATATTCATCCTTTAAAATTTGCTTAACCTCTTGTATCTCAGTCTCATTATTGCTTGCAACCAACATATCATCTACATATAGGAGTAAATATAAGAATGACCCATCTTTACCCTTCCTTATATATACACAAGAATCATATGTGCTCCTATAAAAACCTTATGACAACACATGGTCATCAATCCTTTTATACCATTGTCTAGGTGCTTGTTTAAGTCCATATAGTGACCTTTGTAAGAAACAACCTTTGTTCCTTGGTTTCTCAAACCTAGGTGGATGAGTCATGTATATACTTTCATCTAAACTACTATGTAAAAATGCAGTTTTTACATCAAGTTGCTCCAACTCCATATTTATGACTGCAACTAGTGACAATAGAACTCTTATAGATGTGTGCCTCATAACAGGTGAAAATATCTCATGATAGTCTATGCCCTCTCTCTGAGTGAACCCCTTAGCCACTAACCTGGCTTTGTACCTTGGTTTCTCAACACCTGGAATACCATCTTTCAACTTAAAAATCCATTTACAAGGAACTATCTTGTGATCACCAGGCCTGTCTACTAACACCCAAGTTTGGTTCTTATACAAAGAATCCATCTCTTCCTGCATTGCTTTTAACCATTTATCTTTATCATAAGACTGCATAACACCCTCAAATGTTAAAGATTCATTGGTATCTTCACTTTCAGCAACTACAAAGACAAATGCTGACACATTACCATCAGTAATACTCTCTTATTCTGAATCCATGTATCTAACAGGTGGCTTTATATTCCTTTTAGGTCTATTCTTAGTAAGGCTATATGATATAGACCTCAAAGAGTCCTGCTGTTCAGTTCCTTCGGTATTGCCATCAGAACTGCAGCCTGATTTGTCATTGTCAGACCTTGCACGAATAAAGCCATCAGGCTGCTCATCAGACTCCACCTCAAACTGAAATCCATGGCTATCATTCTCAGACTGATCACCTTTGCTCCTGAACTTACCAATTACATCCTTATAAAAGACATTCTCCTGAAATGTTACATCTCTGCACACTACCACCTTACGACTTACATCATCAAACCTCTATATCCTATATCCCTTCTGGACCTCAGGATACCCTATGACCACCCCCTTATATGCCCTGGCATCCAATTTACCTTGCTTAGTATGTCCATAAGCAACGGTACCAAATACTCTTAGATTAGAGTAATCAGTCTTCTTATTTGACTAAGTCTCCATGGGAGTGTTCATTCCCAAGGCACTAGAAGGTGACCTGTTTACTAGATAGGCTGCAGTGGTAACTGCTTCAGCCCAAAATGCATTGGGTAACCCTGAACTTAGTAGCATACACCTTACTTTATCTAATAAAGTTTGATTCATCCTCTCAGCCAGTCTATTTTGCTGAGGGGTACCTGGGATAGTAAGGTGTCTAGCTATGCCATGTGACTTACAAAATAAATCGAATTGAGTATTACAAAACTCTAAGCCATTATCAGTCCTAAGCTTTTTAATTCTTTTCTCAGTTTGAGTTTCAACAAGAGTTTTCCACTCTCTAAATTTATTAAAAGCTTCATCTTTGGTTTTGAGTATGTAAACCCATACCCTTCTGGAATAATCATCAATTAAAGAGAGAAAGTACCTCCCACCCCCAAGTGACTTATGTTTTGTTGGTCCCCATAGGCCTGAATGGATGTAGTCCAACACTCCTTGAGTGGTATCCTTACTTCTAGTGAACTTTACCTTGTGTTCCTTGCCCATTACATAGTGTTCACAGAATCCAATCTCAGCTCCCCTTAAGTTGTCAATCAAACCTTGTTTTTGCAACCCTTGACTACTTATATGCCCAAGCCTTTGATGGCATAACTCCACCTAATTTAACTGAGTTGACTGAGCAACCACATTCATACAATTAGACACTTGACATCTAATAAGTAAATGTTATTTTCTCATCTGGTACCGGTCATCACAACCATAGACCCTTTCACTATCTTTGCCTTACCATTCTTAAGACTGACCCCAAAATCAGATTTCTTAAATGTGCCTAGAGAAATCAGATTTCTGGTTAACTTAGGAATGTATCTTACATTATTTAGCACCATACTAGTCCCATTGTCAAGTCTTAATACAATGGTGCCTAGTCCCATTATTTCACAAGGCCTGTCATCCCCTAATTGAACTACACCAAGAGACTTCATCTCAATTATGCTGAAGTACTCCTTATGGGGTGTCATATGATATGAGCACCCTGAATCTAAGATCCATTCAGTAGTTCTCTTAGAGGTTGACACTACTAGCACGTCAGCACTTTCATATCCATCTGCTAGTTCTTCTTGTGAAACATTCCAATGCCCTTTAAAGAAATAGCCTTCTCCCTGCTTCTTTCTTTTCTCAGGACAATCCCTTTTCAGATGTTTGTCGGAATTACAAACATAACACCTTTTTTTGGTTCTTGACTTAGACCTGGAATTTTCCTTTCCCTTGAAACTTCTATGTTCAACCCTTCACCTCACCATTAATCCATCACCTGGTTCATCTCTTTCATCAGTCCTCTTCTTAAGTTCTTTTGAGTTTAAGGCTGTAAGAACCTCCTCCATTGTCAAGGTCTCTCTTCCATACATCAATGCATCAACAAAATGCTCAAAAGATGATGGAAGAGAGGTTAGAAAAATGACAGCTTGATCTTCTTCATCTAACATCATATCAATATACTCCAGATCTAACACTAGTTTATTAAACTTATCAACATGATCTTCAAGAGTCTTACCAGATGGCATATGGAAGGTATAAAGTCTTTTCTTCAAATAAAGCCTATTTGCAAGAGACTTTATCATGTACAGACTTTCAAGTTTGGACCATACAACTGCTGCTGTTATCTCCTTAGAAACTTCCCTCAAGACACGATCACCAAGGCTCAAGATTACCGCACTATGAGCCTTATCCATGGTGTCTTTCCACTTCGAAGCCAAATCTGCCTTCTCCTTTTCTGTTGCATCTGCCGCTGCTTGTGGTGCTACCCCACCCAAGGCTGACACAATCCCTTGATGGACCAACAGAGCTCTCATCTTGACTCTTCATAATCCAAAGTCATTCTTCCCATCAAACTTCTCTATTTCGAACTTTGCCGACACCATTTCAGCAATTGATTGACTGGTAATTGTCTTCTTCCTTGTTCGGGCTACACTCTCACAACCTTCTTGATTCAATCCACTTAATCGAGCTACAACCAGGCTCTGATACCTATCTCTTTAGGAAAAATAACAATCATATGGTATGATATGATAGTCAAATCTGAAATAATTCACAAAATTCTCAAAGTTGCAATTGATATTTTATACTCAAAACTATAGACATGATTTTAAAAGAGCATAGTGTGTTGTTTTACTACACAAAACTATAGACAATATTATCGAAATTATTTATTTTTACTCCTGTTGATATGTTTGTACATACAAAAGTATGTTAAAAAAATGAAAAGAAGATGAGATGCACTGTACTTTTATGAGGCCTGAACTTTCACCGGAAGTTCCAACGCCTGGACTTTCATGAGGCGCTTTTCTTGTGTTACGCCAAGGACGCGCAGTGAGCCTTTGACAATAATGGCATAGACGATATAGGTGTTGCTCATTGGCGGAGGATAGTAGAGGCCGGGGGAGGCCGCCGCCCCCCTCTTTTTCTCATCAGTACTGTTAAATTTTAGTTCAGTATTGTAAATTTTTTGTCCGGTAGTTTAAATTTTTATATAAATTTCGAGTTCGTCCCCCCAAAAACAAATTAATTTCGCCCCCGCCCCCGCCCCCCCTCGGAAGTGTTCAAGCTCCGCCACTGGTCTTGTTATCATTTGTATTTCAATAAATGGATGAATGAGCGATGTATGGCATTATAAACCATATCATAGGATAAAAAATCTAAAATATATATGATAGATCATTGTTCAAAAATCTCTACTTGCGGCCACTAAAACATTCACTTAGGTGAAATCGTCTCCATACTGTTTCCATATTGTTTCATTAGTTAGGGACACTTTATCCACCACTAAGCTTAACACCTAGCTCCACTTAATGTTTTTCAAACATGATTAAGAAAAGACATAATAGGCCTAAATAAGAATACTTTTAACAATAACACATCAAGGAGGCTACATAGTAATTGATATTTTGCTAAGCATAAGGGACTATAAAGGAACATTGATCTTACTAAACAACAAAGAAACCTTACATTAAACTCTCCACGAGGATATACATAAAACAGTATATAGAAGAAATCAAGAAAAGGAGATCAAATAATTCAGAATTAAATTAAAAACAAATAAAGGTCTATTGTTAAAAGCAAACAAAAAACATCCAATCCACAAACAGTATAGAACGCCCTCCATCCCAAAGAAAATGTAGCATTTAACTTTACACAAAGTGAAACAAAGACAAATACATGTCTTTTGTTTAATAATGAATAAAGAATATCAAGATAATCCTAAAAAGCATATTCCTCCTTCCATCCTAAACAAATCTACAACATTTGATTTGACACATAGTTAGATAGCAGAAGTCTTTGACCAAAAATACGTGTGTTACAAAAATGCCCCTTAACAAGACAACTTGGGTTACAAAATTAAAGTCACAAATATCTTGTGATGATTGCTAATAGGAAGATAGAAAATTTAGATTGTTACCTTACTCTAAGTCTTTAAGACGTACTTGATTTTTTTCACACAACATACAAATAATAGTTGCTACCAATAAAATATAACTAAACGTACATAAAACAAAGAATCTATAATACCTAAGAGAGGAAAATAATTCTTAATATGTAATACAAGTACTCCATTGTCTAATAAGTAAATAAAAACCACATTCTGTATTCACAAAAATGCTAAAAAAGTGACAGATGATAAAAACCTCACAAGAAGGCAGTAAGCATATTGAGTTCAGACTTTGCTCCCACTACAATCTTCAATGGAGACCTTTTTGCTACTTTGTATACCAATTATTTTAGCAATCTAAAAAAAATCAAATTTCTGAAAATGAGTTTAAGCACGTCAAATTTTATACTAAGCATGCATCTTAAAAAGTAGTGGAGCGACTTATATGAATACTAATTATAAAAATCAGGTAGGCTTGAATTTCCAAATTATATACCAATAGTATTGTCCAGAATGATATGTGACATTATCTTCACTTAATTATTAATTTACTCCATTAAATGGCATCATCTTTTCTTTCCATTGTGTTATTTATTAATTGCATGTAATGAGAAGACAATGAACATTTGAGTATAACCAACTACCATAGTTGTATAGCTTCTTCCTTACATTAACATTTTTTCTAATAAATTTCAAATAGCAATGTGATATGAACATATGAAGTACTCCTAGCATACAAGTTCACGAACTTTTGTTGTGTGTTTTCATTTAGTAATGATGATTGCATGTATGGCCCTGAAAATATCTACTTAATATCTACAGTTCTGGCAGAGGGAGGCTGCAATGTTAAAGCAACAACTGCAGAGCCTTCAAGAGAATCATAGGTAAACTTTTTACCATCAATAATAGATATTTTTCCTATTGAACTGACGAATTGAAGTTTGTCAACCAAAAAATCTACTCTTTCCTTATGCAGAATAAGATAAATTAATTGAAAACAGTAACCAGAACATATAACAAGCATAACTTTTGTTTACAAGGCTATATTATGGAAAAGGTAACGAAGACAACGATCCTAGAATAGAAAAAGTTACCATTTCTATAAATTGTTTCAAGCCCAGAGCAAACTACTAGCCTTAAGAAGGCATTAAACCAAAACAGGCCCACTTCTATCCTAGCATAAATTTGAATTAACTTCAAGTAATTTGATCTATAGTTGTAACGCCAACTAAGACCAGAGTCCTTAGTAATATTTTTCAAAAAATTGATTATGCAGAGGCTTACGAAATAATGATACAAGTGTAGTCAAAGTGATTGCCTTGAAAGATCCTATAAAATACTCATCCTGTTAGGATCCTATATTACAAGAGGTAGCACCTTCACCTGACTTAATTATAAATGGGTTGATTTAGGATTTTTATCTCAAAGATCTGATGGTCAAATCAAAAAACGTAGCACAAAGGAGGATGTGTCAAAGGATGAACGGGTCAAATGGGTTGAAAATCATCTTAAGTCTATGTTTAATGCATACCACCTCCTAAATCATTTTATTTAAACATTAAGCTTATTATAGTAGTATTTTTTTTTTTTTGTAATCATAAGTAATGCAAACGTTATTTATAAAAATAAAAATAAAAATGGGCAAAAACGTGTGAGCAGTTCAACACACCGACCCGCCCGATTTCAACTCGTACTATAAAATGGCATCCTTCAACTTGTTACCCAACCCACATCTACTTCGACCTCTATGGATGCTAAGAGATGCATGTAATATTGTTTCAACAAGATCATCCCTTCATTTTTGACAATTGCAGACAAATGATGGGTGAAGAGCTCTCTGGTTTAAGTGTCCAAGATCTACAAGTCATGGAGAACCAACTCGAAATGAGTCTCCGAAATATCCGCACGAAAAAGGTTTGAAAATGCTACCCCTAATATGATATGATGCTAGTCTTATTAATGAATGCCCACAAAAAAGAAAACAATCTAAAATGTGTACAACGCAGATTATGTTAGCAGAATGTTAGTTTTACCCTTTAGTGTGTTTATAATACCAATTGACTTGGGAAACTAGCACGGTCTAATGATGCAATTTTGGGACGGAGGAATTATGTTTTTGTAAGAAACAGAAACCTTACCTCTTGATAATTGTTGAATCACTAGGACCAACTTCTTTTTGAGGAAATCGAAGAACTCAAGAGAAAGGTTAACCCAAATTCTAACAACATTGGTCAAATCTAAGCCCTAGAGGAAGTATCTTCAAAGTAACTAAATATATATTCTTCGCTCTTGCTCTTGTTCAGGGGAATTTCATCCACCATGAAAATGTGGAACTGTGTAAGAAGGTAAACCAAATTCGTGAAGAGAATACACAACTAATTTATAAACAGGTATTTGTCAATAAGTAACCCCTGGAAAAAGAAAAAAAAACGAGCACCTCCTAAGTTTTAGACATGTGAACGTTTACAATATCCTAGGTTTATGGAATAAGGGAAGCTGCAGATTCAACAAACAGGAATGTGTTTTTAACAAATGGTGTAAGCATAAGAGATGATCCACATGCCACCATCCATCTCCAGCTATCCCAGCCAGACCAACATGAAGAAACAACTGAAGCATCACTACAATCTACAAATTTGGGGTAACTTCAGTTTCTAATTCACTTTTCATCATATATGTACCGTACGTACTACCAAAGTACGTAACATGAATCAACAATTACTTTTGAACGCAGATTACAACTACATTAAAGAGAAGATGGTGCGTGAGAGCATGCATATCGTTTAAAAGTATCTATTGTTAGTCAATGGTTTCCATATCAGCAGAGAATCTATTGACGAAATCAAACTTTGACGTTGAGGTGATAAAAAACAGGTGCCCATAAAAAGTTAGTGAAGCAAATAATATGAAGGTCAAATAGCTAGTTGAGAGCGACCAGATTTACATTTTATCTTATTTCATGGATAGGATGTTGTCAATTCAGGTAAACTGACATTGAAAGTAATGTGTAGTTGATTTATTGAAGTCTATAGAAAGTAATGTGTATACATATACATTTATATGTCAAAAAAACATGCTTACAGTGAAATGTAGAGAGAAATATGAAGACGGATAAACAAAGAGAAGCAATTAAGTAGCAAGATGCGCAGGGGTAACAGTAGAGACAGATATGAATAGATTATGACATGGTGTGAAAATAGTTGAACCAAAAAGTGATGATTGATTACAAGGTAATATAAAAAGTGGAGGACAAGCATGAGTTGTTAGTAGAAAGAAAAGTGTTGAAGGATCTTCCACCTCTAGACTCATGTTATGATAAATCAGTCCTGTTGAGCAGATGAGTGATTGATTTGATGAGTTTGGGGGTGAATTGAATTCGTGGAGTGGATTCCATAGTATAGTATGATAGAACAGAAAGGCATGGCGACGGATAAGGAAACTTGAATGAATGAATGAATTTGGCTGTACTAGTTAAATCAACATATAAAGGCCGGTTTTATTTAAAAGATATAAATCTAGAAACATAACATAAGATTCAGGAAATCTAATGTTTACATTGTAATGGAAACATTTTTGGTTGATTTTCTTATGTTTTAAATATGGAAAAAGAAAAAACAGAAGATGATTACAACATTAATCACACTGGCCACTATGGAACCACAATTTTAGTTGTCCACTGAATGCTACTTCACATGAATACATACCGCCAATAAATCAACATTGGTTCTTGATCAATCAAAAGAACACGTGCAGTCCTTTAGTTTTTTTTGGTAATGTGTCGTAGATGCATGCGACTTGGAAATGAAAACAATAATCAAAAGGTAGGACAAGCGTCGATGGGCGGTACTATACCCTTAGCTGTGGGACACTCGGCGAGGTCGCAATGCTGGGAGTTATCAGTGCCCCACCAGTGCACATTGATGTCTTGTATCCCCGTTGAGAAATACAGCAAAACCGCCATGAATGCAACCCCCGCGTCAAGCGCAGCCGAGAGGATGTAGTTGTACCTCTTCCACCACATCTTCCGATATCTAAACACGAAGAAGTTGAAAATGGTCCCCACCAGTATCCATGAATTGTAGTTAACGGCGGCGGCTGGGGGGATATAGGCGGTAGCGCCAAGGAGCACCGGGAGATTAATGAGAGGAATCCATGACACCTTTGGAAATAGCTTGTGACACAACCAAACCACAACTGGGCCCAGGACGCCGCCTACAAAGAACCAATTTAGAGCTCCATAGTTTCCTAGAGGACCAAAGATTCTCCTTGGGCCAACCAGGCCCCAGATGACCGATGCGTCGAAGAACACGCGGTCACTCGGGCACGTCCATGGGCTATTGGATTCAGGGTCAGGGTGGCATATATTGTCGATGTTGGAAAGCATGTACCAAGCAACGCTTAAATTCACGGTTCCAGCTATTATAGTTCCCAGAAACTGCTTGCGCAAATTCAAAACAAACTATTAATTAACATGCAATTAATAATATATATATATATATATATATATATATATATATATATATATATATATATATATATATATATATATATATATGTATGGAATTGAACAAGTAAGTACCTGGACGAAAAACATTGATCTTGGTGGAATCTTCATGTAATGACCGAGCTTAAAATCACTAAGAAAAGATATGGCTTGAGTCATGCTCATGTAACCATAGGTCTTGAAGCACACATTGGCTATTGGTTTTCCAGGGTAGATTAACCCCATCGCATATTCCGTTATAATGTTCAAACCTGGAGTCTGGAATTGAATGGATAAATACACTTAATTAATTTTAACTAATTATAAAGCTCATCGACAAATTAAGAACATATATATGTATGTAAATTTGTAGGTAGGTACCTGGTTTGTTGTCGCAGTGATGATGCTGATGGGGAGGGTGAAACAGAAAGCCATTGCGGCCGCAAAGAGCAGCCCCCAAAAGGGCATCTGAATCTGATGTTTCATGAAGATAGTGAGGGCCAGTGCAACCATAAGGGTCACCGTAAGAAGGACATAAAACCACCATGACGGTATGTCTTTGTACTTCTTCATCAGTCGCGTGTGCACATCCATCTCAGCCTTAGTCGATGCTTTATATCTCTCATATATCTCTCTATATATTTATTACATGCAAATTCTCTAAATTAGAATTAACTGCATGCATGCATGCCTGCCTTCCTTTTATAGTAAGTTTATATAAGATAACGTACAACACCACCCAACCTCCATATATATCTTAATAATTACAACCCACAGTTAATATAGATATATTAAATAAATTGACACGAACTTACTTTCCGTAAAAGAGAGAAACATGAGTGAGCGTAGAGGCGATTGTAGCAAAGCCGAAACCATAAGTCAGGGCGAAAAATGTGCTCAAATTAACACGCCCTTGCTTTTCATACTCCGGGTAATCTATCTCAAACTTGTTATTCACGATTTTAGTGATATTGTACAACTGACCATCATTTGTAAACAAATCAGCAGAGTATATTGGGAAGTTCTTGGCATTGTACACATTGAGTCCCCAATAGGATATCGGAATCACCACGTAAATGATTAAGAAATAGCCCAGGAACACGTTCACAATGGCAAAGAAAGGGGAGATAAGAGGGCTGAATAAGAAAGAAGCCGTGGTGGCCCAGTCCAGTGAGAAGGCCCCGATGCCTAGGCCCGTGAAACCCGACCCTAGTTGATGGGCCGTCACCGAATTAGGAAATGCCCAGCATACCCATGATATGCTTTGTAGGGTTTGGAACAAGTATCCCGGAAGCAAGTAATAAATGAAACTACAAGCAAGAACGATCACAA
This sequence comes from Flaveria sonorensis, assembly GCA_025506505.1. Lineage (NCBI taxonomy): Eukaryota > Viridiplantae > Streptophyta > Magnoliopsida > Asterales > Asteraceae > Flaveria > Flaveria sonorensis. The sequence continues at coordinate 489,608 of CM046425.1, read as the reverse complement.
AAAATTTAGAACGCGACATGTGTTTCTTGTTAGCATCTTCATCCTCATCATCATCACCTTTATCATGAAGTGCCCTACAGAAACGACTAGTTCAGTGTACAGATCGATTATTAATTACGTAAAATATATAATAAAAAAGTCCTATTGCCTTTGAATATAAACCGGAAGTTAAGCTCGCGCAATTCGACGCATTTGCTAACTTTTTTACGCGTGTCGCGATGGTGATATTTACATGATTAAGTGCATTAAAAAAGGTATGAAGTACGTTACTCTTAATCAATATAACCGATACCCAAAAATACTCTATTTTGAATACAAATCGGTTTTTAATAAAATTTCTACCAAGACTTAAATAAAAAAAATTAAACACGGACACAAAATAGTTTTTATTAATTAATAAACAAAAATGATAGGAAAAAAAATCAAATTAGTAAAAATCTAACTATATAAAATCGTATATATTATATATACTAGAATGGGTAAATTTAAAGGTTTAGAAACGTGAGGGTTATAATAAAAAAAGAAAAACTCGTGTAAAAGTTTATGAGGATATTAAAGTGATTTGTAAATGAATATCAAACACCATCAATCAAGAATCTAAAAGAAATAAAAAATCAACTAGTCCAAGACAGCCTGTTAGTATTGCTTGACTTTGATCTTATCACATTCATTATTTAAACTATTTTCTCTTGTTTATTGGTCACTATAATTATAAAGATTCCAAAGATTCATTACCTTGCTATTTCTTGTTGACAAAATGATAAGGATGGCCCTCTCAATAGATGTTTCTTTTATTAACTTATTATATTGTTTATTAATAACTAATTAATTTAAATGGCAAGTACAAAGGCTGTTTAGATCTAATTCGTACATAAATGTCTATACATTGGCAAATTAAGTTTGAGATTATTATTATTTTATCGTAATAATATTTTTATACACAACATGTGACGTTGGGTATATACTTCTTTTACCCCTTCTCATATTTTACTACAGTTACTGTAAGCAAAAATAAATATAGCAAAGATTCAATTTATGGGTCCCACTACCCATCCACATCGTGATTGTATGAAAGGTATCTCTAAAACTAAATAAAAAAAAATTTAAAATAAATTAGTTTGTTTAAAACAAACAATAGATACAGATAATTTTATAGTTATTAATTTAGAGATTAAGAAGTTTAATCGTTACGCATTCGTGTAGTGAATGATCAAGAACTTTATAATAAAAAGAAAATGAGAATTTTTATTAAGATGTCGCCCTCCAAATACGCAGGAAAACCCAATGGGGCTTAATCATACAAATATGAAATTAAGTACAAATTGTGTAACTATTTTTTGAAAATTATTATGTAACTGAGCAAGAGACAAAAATATATAACTGTAGCACGATATGATATATGTTAATCTTAAGGTGTGAAAACATGTACTGCATTTTTCTTCCAATCCTCCCGGCCATACACGTACGTTAAACACTAAGTTGTTAGTTCATATTTGTTCACACGTACATTTGATGTTACTTTAATGTTTTTCTGATTGATATAAGAAACAAATGAAAGTGGTTAATTGATTATTTCATGTAGTGAAGTATTTTTGTAAAATACATTTGATGTTTAAAGTCAGAGAAGATATAGTTTATTCGAAAGAATACCAGTAATAATATATATGGGGGCCGGGGAAGAAAGAAGTGGGAAATTAGAAACGTACCGGAAAAGGGAAATCTGGACGAGGGTGCTGGGCCACCACATGTGTGAGGGTTCAACAACGTATTTTCTCAACAGCCCCGCCCAACCGTATCCCAAGACCTGTGTAGTGTAGTACAAGAATGGCGCATGTTAGCAACACACCACATCCTTATTATTATTATTATTATTAATGAAAACTCAAGAAAAGGAATTCGTTGAACCTGAGTAGTGATGATGAGGAGCCAAGCGGCAAGGAAGGAGATATCGCGGCCGTAGAAGGCCTTGATAATGTTGACGATTCCGACGGCGTAAGCGGATCCGTTGCCAAAAGCGGCGCCGGCGTTGGCAAATATGGTGATGAGGACGTGCTCTTTCATGTTGAAGGGCCCCGGATTCAACGAGAAGCTCAGGAATTTGAGTTTGACGGTGGTGGCGGGGAGGAGGGCCGCCATGAGCCTCCCGAGCGGAAGCGTGGCCACCTGGACCGTGATCTGAGTGATTATCAAGGGCGACCTCCGGTACGAGAAGAACTGGTTCAGAAACGACAGCAGCACGCATGACACAACACCCAGCACCCACATTCGGAACGTCCACACCGGTTGGCTCCGATCGTCCGTCGTCGGAACGGTTAACCGGACCTCTTCCACCGGAGACCACTCCTCTTCCTCTTCCTCTTCAATATCATTCACTTCCGAAGCCTCTTTCTTCTCGCCCGCCACACTTGCCATCTTTCTGAACAATACTTTTCTTTTCTTTATTTATGGCCTTTCCTTTCGTTTGATTTTCCGAGATACCTACCTCCACTTATACACGGACCACCATAAACTTTAAAATATCTCATTTTACATTTTAATATTCTATTCTATTCTATTATTTATCTATATATATATACACACACAAATTCTTTTCCTGCATATTCCGAATATTTTTCTCCGTTCCCCCTCAACACATTATTTATTATATAAGATATTTTTGCTACTGTTTTTGTTAGTTTCTTTACTCCATACAATGTATCCACATAGTTATGTTATAATTCAAGTACCAACAGCTGTAACTTTTTCCATCAATATCGCATTAATTAATTAATAGATTTATTAAACATCCACTATTAATTACATTTCTCATTTTGGACTTGGAGCATCGAAGTCAAAACCACGAAACAAATTACAAGTGTTACCCCTTGTTTTTAAGAGAAGTACCACTTAAACACGCTCCTACTTCTCTACACTTAACACTCCATTACATCCTCTAAGATTTTGAATTGTAGAAGATAATCTTTCTTCAAAAAATTATTGTGTCTGCATGTGAGAACTTTAAATATGTCCTTTTTCTTATCACTTATATGATTTTTCGAAAAAATAGTTTTCTTAGATAAAGTCTTTAGATTTGATGGTGAAGCATCCAAGATAATAAAAAATAGAAAGTTTTAAGTTTAAGTCTATGAGCGAAATATTTTAGGTTGAATCAAAAAGTTTCCTCAATTGTGGGTTTTCTTCTAAGGAGGTTAGAGGGGTGTTCCCAACTAAAAAACGGATATGTTAGCCTGATTAAAATAACACATATCCTTCAAAACAAGATCGTAATTTGTCGTTCAAAATTGAAAAAAAAAAACACTCTAGAACCCAAACACCCATTAGTATTGAAGTCTTTAATGAGGATTAACTTTTTGAAGTACTTGAAGTAGAGTTAAAAAATATTTCAAAAGTCTTTCATAAATTAACTTCGAGAATTCACGGTAGGTTTCTTTTATTATTGTGAATGTGTTTTTTATATTATAAGAAATAACTATAAGTGGTTATGAGTAAAGAAAAAAAAAATATTACTGTTCATCTATATATATAGGGTGGTACTATTCACTTCTATAAATTTTTTAATATTTTTTGAAAGTGGTTGTATACGGATAAGAGAAAACAATGTAATGATAAATGTATTAAAAAATATTATTTATTTGAAAAAGAGAGAGAAAAAAAAATAGTGATTTTTAGTCTGATTATAAAGATGGGGATGAAAAACTTAATATGAATGCTCTTACTTATCATAAACGCATGCCAATAAAAAATTAGTATCATAAATGTGTTTGTATTTAGTTTTATTTATAAATTCGCTTTAGCTCTATTTACTTTTTTTTAACAATAAACTTAAACGTATTTTAAATCTATTACTAAATCTACACCATAACTTGTTTACACTAATTCATTGCTAACGAGACTGGAACTTTTAACCTTACAGGAAGCATTACCACTCACTCTAAGGTAGCGCTTGGTAAGCAGGAATGAGAGACAAGATGATGTGATACATTGAGATTAAATGAAAAAAGTGTTGTTTGGTTTGTGAAAGGAATGAAATGAACAATTACATAAGTAATATCGTTCCCTCTAATTCATTATATCCACCACCCCTTCTTTTTTACATTCAGTTCCTTCTTTCAATCTTAGTCGTCACCACCACCCACCCACCACAACAACCACCACCACCATTGAACACCATAACCAATCGCCACCAACACCATAACCATCACTACCCACCACTATCAACAACCACCACCGCTAACCATTGCCCATCACCACCAATTACCATCGGTCACCACCACCACTTGTCACAAACGGCAACCACCACCCCACCACCCGTGGTAACCATCAGGCACCACCAGCACCATAGATACCACCAACATGTGCCACCACCAACACCACCACCATCGGGAACCACCAACAGCCACCACCACCACTTAACATCACCAAGAATTAGCTGGTAAGTAAACACAAGTTTTCATACATAGATATATTAGTTAAAATGATTGAAAAATTTAATTATCATGTTATGTCAAGACCTATAATGCAAAAATTATAACATACAAGACAAAAAAATGCACAATATAACCTAATGACTAGACTGACTCGATCACAAACGAAGTCTTATGATTGAGGCACACATATGAATTTGGTTTCAATCACATTTGAATAATCAAATATAGTGAGTTTGCCAAGTTAATAAATCTATCCTTATTACCATAGTTTGAATAAATTAATAATCATACGAGAATAATTTTTTTTATCAAGTTATGACGTACACAAACATTAATTGAATTGAGTAAAATGAATAAATGAATAACAATCAACTATATATGTATCACATGATTTTCTCCAAATAATAAACATAAGAGAAAGGGCTATGAATACTCACTTTATAATTGTATATTATAATTCTATCATATCATATAATAATATTATCCTTCTTTCATATTATACAATAATAAACACAGCAGAAGTCTAACTATAATATTACATCATAGTATATTGTACTTCTGTCTAGGGGTGTTCAAATTCGGATATCCGAAATTTTCGGATAGTGAATTTCACTATTCGAATCCGAATCCAAAATTTCGGATATCCAAAAATTCGGATCCGGATTCGGATATCCGAATTCAAAAAAAAATTATTTTATTTAATAAATTGTATAACAATATAATAGATTTTATTAAAAAAAATTCGTATATTCGAAGTTTTTTATTAAAATATCCAAAATATCTAAAAACATTTGAAATATTTAATTCATATTTAATATTTTTAGAATTTTATAAAAACATTTTGGATATTTCGGATATCCGAAATATCCGAAAATTCTCAAAATCACTATCCGAATCCGAATCCGAATCCGAAATTTCGGATATCCGAATTTCAAATTTTCGGATATTTCGGATTCGGTTTCGGATTCAAATATTTTTGAACACCCCTACTTCTGTCATACTATACAATAATATTATATCATTTTAACTATATTAGAGATCCAAATCTTCTGCAGCACTTTAGAACTTTATTTTCTCATAAGCTAGTCAGTAATATCTAATCTCTACAATCACTGGGCACCTAGGATGTATGCCCAATAAAGAAAGATTCTAGACTCTGCATAAAGCTTGTGAGTTCATGAACATCACATTATTTAAAATTCAAAACATAATAATATTGATTATTGCATCAAGCAGATACAACCATGACAACACAGATAGAAATAGAGTAAGCACAATACAAATTCACATAACCAGGCTATGTATACAAATTCCACTGGCTAAAGCAAAATCATACAAGCAGCCTTCAAACATCCTATCAAGCATTACCACATATCGAAAATGCATTTGATAGTCAATTATACAATTATTAGCAGGTAACTAAGCATCAAATCATGTTTTAGAAAACAGTTCAAAGGAACTCACCTCAATCGATTAGGTTGGTGATATCTTCTGCTTAGGTTCACTGTTGTTATTGGTGAAAATTCTAACCAGTATTCCAGACCTAATTTGGAAGATTAGAATATCCGACAAGTTACATATTTTGAACTATATTTCGAATGTTATTGTTACAGGAAACATGTTAATGACCGAGTCAATGCTTGAAACTCGGGAGGAAGTTGAGAGATGGACGTTGCACATGGTAGAATGAACCCACAACAGTCATAGAGGCTGTATGGTGAGACTCCTAATAATATCGGGATATCGCCATAAATATCGAAGAGTTTGTTATTCTTACTTTACTATATAATAAGGTCTATCTGATCAAATTAGGAACATACACTTATTATCAGTATACATACACACTCACACTCGAAAACAACACCTGTAACACTTAGTATTCGATTAGATTCGACTCTTGAGTTGTATTCATTTTTCATCATTAATAAAATCATCAAGGCAGTGGATGATTATCTGCTCTTGAGGTTTTTTACTGGCGATCTAACAAGATCAAGGGTTATTCCTCGTACGTCATTGTGTTCTTTATTACTTTATCATTTTCATTTCATCAATATCCCGACTCATATTTCTTTATTTTATACTTATTTTGTTTAATATTCTAAAGAGCACACTACCTCAGAGATGATTCGTTATCCATTAATTACTTTGGTAGTTTTTGACCAAAATAACTCATATAAGGTATTATCCGATAGGCAAATTAACATTGTTTAAACTATATTTTAGCTAGCAACTATCTCAGAGATAGGGCTGCAAACGAACTGAACGTTCGGCGGAAAGTTCGTTTATGTCCGTTCGTTTAGTAAATGAACGAACACGAACAAGAAAATTCCGTTGGTTTAGTTAAACGAACGAACATGAACACAAGCCGCGTTCGTTCATTTATGTTCGTGAGAGTTCGATAATTTGTTCGTTTATGTTCGTTAATGTCCGTTCGTGAACGTTCGATAATGTGTTCGTTTATATTCTTATTTTTGTGTCAGATATTTTTATGACTATTATATCAAGTATTTTTTTTATATTTATGTTAAATACTTATTTATTTTTGATTGATTTTGTGTAATGTTAGTAATAAAAATATAAATTTTATTCTAAAATAAATTTATATTCATTTGTATTCGTTTGTGTTCATGAGTTTTTTGATGTTTATCATGTTCATGAATAGTTATTTGTGTTTGTTTGCTTTTGATTGTGTTAATTTGCGTTCGGTAAGTGTTCGTGAACATTTTTTTTTTCTTAACGAACGAACACGAACAAAAAATTTAGTTCGGTAAATGTTCGTGAACAGTTCATGAGCAAATATATTTCTTAACGAACGAACACGAACAAGGCCTTGTTCGTGTTCGTTCGGTTCGTTTGCAACCCTACTCAGAGATGATTCGTTATCCATTTATATTTCTTGATATTATTTGGATATTTTCTCTTATCCTATGCCAACTCTAGTATGATATTTATTAGTTAGCATATCTCGGGCATTTCCTCATACTGATGCTAACTTTTGGGGCTACCAAATACCTTTCCCAATAATAACCCTAACGTCTCATAACAACAATAATAATAATGTAATAACTATAACAATAACAATAACAATAACAATAACAATAACAATAATAATAATAACTATAAAGTTTATAGTAATATAATAATTATAACAATTAATAATAATAATAATAATATTATTATTGTTATTGTTATTATTATAACTATAACAATAATAAATATGTAATAATAATAATAATAACAACAACTACTACTACTATGATAAATTTAAATAAAAACATACCCAAAACTATCTATGGCAATTTGATATAGAGTCTCCTCTACTAACGTTCTTACTCGAGCTCCAAAAATATATATTAGCAACATCCAACTGGGTACTGAGGATTCAGGATTCTTTTAATAGTAGACCGTTTTCAATAAAAACTTACACTCTAAAGTCACCATAAAGGCCTCTAGGAAGAAGGTAAGCGGCTTCTCATAGGATGATTTGGGATGAGATTGAGCTGCTTGCTTATTTAATTACTTTCAACTGCTTATTTGTTTTTTTTTTTTATAACACTTAATAAATAGTGTCTTAAATTTTGAATATGTCGTTATGACGAGCTTATATTTCTCTACGAGTAAATTTAAGTTTCGTTAAAAAATGAAGCATGTTCAAATATAATATATTATTATATTCAAACGGTGTCTTATAATATAAAAATCTCGTCTAAAACATCAAATTTCAAATAGTTAATTTACTCATTACTTACTCACTTAACAATATATGAAAAGTGAAGTTTATATTTCTTTGTGTTTTAACGTTTATACCTGACCCAAACGCTCAAAATGGTACAATAATATAACTAGGGTTTCATATGACATCCGTTACTATCAGGTCCGTTAATTAACTTAAATCTCGTCATCTTTTCTTGTGCATTTACTTTTCTCGCGTAATTGATTCGCTTCCGACCTCGATCCTTGATATTATCATTTTGCGTGCTAACCCAAACCTTAAAATATCATAACTAAACAAATTAAATACAAATCTTTTTGTTAATCGCTATTCATATAATTATGAATAATATTATTATTATTAACATTATAGTTGTTATTATTAATACTAAATTAATATTACTATTATTTATTATTATTATTATTATTATTATTATTATTATTATTATTATTATTATTATTATTATTATTATTATTATTTTCAGGGTTTAGATTGTAATTTATATAAACTCGATGAAATAATTAAATGAAAGTTAAAGGGTCCAAAGTGTAAATTAATAAAATTCAATATATATGCCGTGAACCCGTCGTTTTAACCCTCCCAAAACCCTAACCCGTTTCGTGTGCCTTCGATCATCGAATCCAACATCCTAGCCACCGTCGATCGACATAGCCTCGCCGTTTAGTCGTTTCACAGGTACTCGATTCATTTAGACGTCGTTTTGTTTCGTTTCGCGCTGTTCGGTTTCGTCCTTTCGGTTCGGTTTGTTTCGGTGGATACGGTTTTGTATGGTGGTTGCGCGGCGGTGTGTGGTGGTGTACGGTGTGTGTGTTTCAGTGTTTGTGAGTGTTTTTTGTCGATTGTATATCTATACTAATATAAAGCATTTTAGATGGATATATTTGTAATTTTGCATAAAGTGTAAGACACATAAAATATTTGTAACCATAGATTACAAGTGTTTAATGCAATAATTCATAATCTACCCTATTTAATAAACTTCTCTTTATTAATACATTATTTAATACACATTAGATTATTTAATTTAATTCATTGAGTATTATTTTATTTATTATATTTTAACTTAATATTTAAATCTACATTTACTTTTTATGTGCTTTTGTAACTAAATTCAATTTTAATCAAATATTATTTTATTTAAATACTTAACTTTATAACTATTATATACTATATAACTTATACTATCAAGTTAAATCAAATTTACACTTAATCTCTTAAACTTTAAAAAAAATTATTCTATTTTCTTTTAACCAATTTACAATATATCACATTAACTTTAATAAAATTATCATTCACATATTCGCTATTTTTTTCTTTTGTTTCGAGGATTCATTTTTTAACAGTATTTCTTTTTGTTATACTTTTTTTATCAGCGTTTCACGTGTGAATTTTTTACAACTGGTTAATACTAACGTACAAATTATCAGAATTAGCATTTTCAAAATTTACAATCCCGTGCATAGCACGGGTCACTCTACTAGTATATATATATGTGTGTGTGTGTCGATTGTATGCATATATATGTGTGTGTTGATTGTGTGTGTATATATGTGTGTGTGTGTGTCGATTGTATGTATATATATATATATATATATATATATATATATGTGTGTGTGTGTGTGTGTGAGCCGATTATATGTATGTACATATATGTGTGTTTGCTTGTATGTATATATATGTGTGTGTGCGTCGATTGTATATATATATGTGTGTGTGTCAGTTGTATATATATATATATATGAGTCGATTATATGTTTGTATATATAAGTGTGTAGGTGCATATATATATGCTGTGTACCTGCATATATATATGTCGTGTATGTGCTCATATATATATATATATATATATATATATATATATATATATATATATATATATATATATATATTTATTGTATGACTTTGGTGTGGGTTGTTTATTTATTATTATTATTATTATTATTAATATCATTATAATTATTATTATAATAATTATTATCTTTATTATTATTAATATTATCTTTACTATTATTATTATTATTCTTATTATTATTATTATTATTATTATTATTATTATTATTTATTATTATTTTTACTGATATAGTGTGTTAGGGTGTATAATTGGTATATAAAAATATGTGCGTGATATAAGGATATTTGTTGTATTATGAAGTGGGTATGACGTATGTGAATAGTAATTAAAGTTATATATAAGGTGAATAATAGTGAGTGAATATGTACTAGTTATATATATATAAATTCATACATGTTCCTATTTACTAAATAAATAATTTAAGTTTACATATTTTATGTGTGTGTCGCGCGTCAAACCCGAACCGACCGAATGTATCTATTCTCCTTAGAAGCGTTTTAAGATTTAAGTTACAATTAATAATAGGTGTTTGATCATTCGTTTGCTCTCATCCTTTGAAGCCCTTGTTCATCTTACTTCGTCTCATTTCAAGGTGAGTTTTGCGGCCTCGTTTTCATTTCAATTATTTATAAATCTAGGGGAAAAGTATGCTCACCATTTTATGCCTAAACACAATTATATTTTGGGACTGTTGTGTATGCTATTCGTAAGTTAATATCTGGTACATGCATGAGTTTTCTGTGTGGTTCTTTATTCACAACTATTTAACTTCGGTGTTGAAGCCGACGGACAGATATTGATAGTACTATTGGGCTGAGACATCCACCATTGTTTGTTGGTGTACTAGTTGGGACTGACAATGGCCACGGACGGGTCTTAGGGTGAATATGTTCCGGCAAGGTCTGTGTGTACTTCATAAGTTTAGTTGCGAGGCTCATGTTTACATATGATATGACTTGCTTATAACTGTATGCACTTATGTCCTACCAAACTATTACACAACATCAAAATTTATTTACTATTTAAACCTGTAAACTCACCAACAATATGTTGATCTTTTTGAGTATATCTTTTCAGGTAACAATCATCAAGCATAGCTAGAGTTGATACCTTAGTGGTGACCTTAAGAAATGCATTTAGAGACTTGCTTTAGTTTGTCTGACATTATGTTTCGCTTGGGATTATCATTGTTGATCATGTTTACGTTTACTTGTTCCCGGGTTGTGGGATTCAAATTTCATTTTGACTGTTTGACTAAGTTATGTCGTGGAATTGACTAACTGCGACACAAGTCTTCATTTGTGTCGGGTGACGTCATAACACGTTGGTTTTTCCTCATTTGATGCATCTCTATTAATGATCAATGTGTTATGACGATATCGTCCGTTACATCCTCGTGTTCCTGCTATAAGTGGAGGTGTGACATTTCATAATTTTTAATATTAAAAGAAGTAAAAGAAAAATATAAAATATTTACATGAACAAACATAAACGAACACTTCATGAACATTAATGAACACTTTATCGAGCCCATCCAGGTTTGGATGTTTGGAAGCCCATCAGGTTTCAATCTCATTCCCTACGTTTTAGAGATTTTTTATTTTTAAATTTGTGTTAGTATGAGTTTAAAATTATTAATTGTTACTATGTTTAACAAACTGAGGTTTGAAGGAGTTTGTTTGCACTCATTTAAATCATAGAACCCACCCAGATCATCTCTCTTTTTTGCGGTTTATTTTTTTCTTAACGTTTTTCTTATTCTAATATAATAAATTCTTTTCTTTTCTACGAACTTTAGCTCATTTCAATGATTTAGTTTATGTGTGATATTTTGTTTATTGATGTTTAAACACATTTTTTGGTCATATTCAATGGTCATTCTTTTAACGGCGGACAACGTACAACACGTGGATCACAATTCTATAAAATAAAGCGAAGCTCAAAAGAAGCCAGCGGCAACGTGTGGTTGCAAATTCTAGTTGTATGTAAACTAGAAAATAGAATACAATTAGTATATCACCAATTAAACTAGTTTAATCTTATATAAATAAAAATAAATAATTAATTGGGTTTGTTATATATGCAAACATCTTAAACAATATCGTTGTAGGTGAAACCTCGATAGATGTTATGGATCTACCAAGCTTAGACCTTGTGTTTTAAGCGAGGGGATGGTATCAATCATAACATGATTTGATTTAGTCTCAATTCATAGCTTCAAAATATAATATTAACTTTGTTCGGATGCATAACTATTTTTATTCTTTATTTATTTATGTATATCAATTAAGTTATAATATCATGGTAGCAAGTAAAAAAGGTAATACGTCTGTTTTTACTGTTGATTTTATTACCAAAATGATAATAATAATTTAGAAATACATGATGTCATCCTTGGGTAGGGTGGGAATCAAATTGCCGGTGTGGAAATAGACGGCACATCGTTTTCAACGATCACTGCTAGCATGATATCAAATCATATCATATGATTTGGGGCATGGGTGGGACAGTCAAGGAATCCGATAAAAAATGTGTTAGTTGTTAAATTCAAAGTCGACTCAATGGTCCATTACACAACGATTTTTTTTATTTTCATTTTTTATTCGTAATTCACCCGGAGCGCCCCTTGGGTACACGCCTCTGATTGTCCGGGTTTGTGGATGCACCATCCTGGGTATGTCTCATGTCTGGTTGGATAAAATGGTACAAGGCCGGCGAACTCGCTTGTGAACTTTATGAAATGTATTGTGATCGTTGGAGGGGACTCTTGGCTTTTAGAAATTATATATTTTATCTTATAATTTAACTCTATACAATGAATACATTTCGTTTGATACCCGATTCATCTAGCGTCGATTCACACGAATCTCCTGGCCTCAAATTGCTTCTCATATTCAATGTGGTGGCGTCACATGATTTATTTATTTGGCATACGTTGTTTGGTGTTGCGGGTTCAAATAACGCAATCTGCATTTCATTCAATCTTCAGTATACAATAATGAGATGTATTAAACCGTGTTAAGGTGTCTATTTTAGGTTAACGTATGATAATACAAATGTTGCTATTATCTTATGGATTTGGTAAGTTTTTGTGATTCTTTTTTTTTTTGTTAAACAGGGAAAAAAAAAAAGAAGAGTTTAGAAAGTTCAAAAAAAATACAAGAAAATATGTTAAAAGAACGTTTGGTGTTTTAAGGGTAACTGTGTTTAACACTCCTGAAAATCCATACTTAAAGCATCTGTTGGAAAGCAGGGGTTTGGGGTGACAGTCTCTAGTAGGGTCCAAGGGGCAAAGCTTCATTATTGCTTTCATAAACCCATATCATATGTATAAAACTAAGAGTTTTACGAAATATGTGATTACTATAGAAATAAATCTCTCATCTTTCAGAATTTATTTATGAAGGTGATAAGTCAGTTGAGTTGATTGTGTAGACTTTCATTCGTACATGTTTTTGTTGTAACCTTGTTTCCTCTTTTGCTAAGACGAGAGATGAAGTCATTAATTTAGATATCATTATATTTATTGTTTTATCTTCAATTTTAGATTTATTAACATTTTAGTTTTATTTGTAGTCGAGACTATAAGAACATGATTTAAATTAGACCTGTGTATGTATTCTTTTAACTAGCAAAATAACTTTGCACGTCGTTGCAGAAATTTTGACCACGCGAGTTTCACTTTTTTCCACCAAAAATTGTTATCAAGATTCAACACGTAGGGATTAATCCACATGAAATCTTCAAACAACTAAATGAAATCTTCAAACTGCTAAACATAATATAAGAAGTGATGCATTTCAATTCTAAATCTTCAATGAGCTAATTCTATACATAACACAAAATATAATGCATATTCAAGACTAAACAACCAAACGTAGAATATTATAAATAATCAAGCATCATTTGTCACAATTGGAAGCCAAAATCGAGATGGAGGTTAAAGAACTTCTCTGTAATTTTACCTCCAATCTCCAAGTCCAATTAGCCAAAAGCTACAAAAAATTGAAACATATTTAATATGATCGCCAAGAAACTGAAAGTCAATATGCAAATCTAGATAAACAACCAATGATAATACTAAAGACAAACAAATTGAAAACCACAATAGGAAATGATCAAGCAATAAAAGTACATCACCCATTTCAAGAACTGATTCTCATTGTTTCATGTCAAATTTAACTTGGTCTATTTTTTTCTGGTGAAGAAGCCAATGGATGCACCTTTGATAATTTTGTTGCCCTTAAATCAACCCAAATTTACAAAACTGTTATCAACCTTCTCTATTTTTGCACATTCATTCACCATTTTCTCACTCTCTCAGTACACCCTTTTTTTACTTTCTTAACTCCTTCAATTTCATATAAGCTTTTCCTCTGCATCTCTTAAGAATTTAACTGTTAGAGGTGGTAATGATCTTAAACTTTTGGTGTCAATTTCAAACAGAGGGTATATGCTCAATCGAACTTTTTGAATCATGCAATTGTGACTCCTTTAATCGTTGTGAAGCTTGAGGGGTACAAAATGAACCTAAAGATCACTCAAGCCACTTGAAGTATTAGGGCAAACTATACCAAACATGATACTGATTGCATTTCATAAATTTACTTTGTAGGTTAATAAATATTCAAGTTTCTAAAATGTGAATGCCATACTGATTTAAAAAAAGATATTGCTTTGAAAATAAAAAAAATGAAGACTTTCTTTGGATAAAACCTTGTACATTGTTAAACTTCTACCAACTCTCCTCCTTAGTGTATCAAAAGCAATTGTTCTTGCCTTCCTATCATAGAAGATTAAAAGCAACGGTTAGCTTGCTGCTCAACATTATATTATATAAAACACATTCCTAAAAAGCAAATAGGCCTTGGAGTATAAACATCATCCATCACTATCCTCCTTATTTTTAACCTTACCACTTGGATTTGTTTAAAACATCATTACCACATGTATGCTATTTTCATTTTAACAAACTTGTAATTAGGAATGAAATCTCAATATGCCAATAAATACCGTGTAATTAACAAAGAACGCTTGCTTTTGTTGTATGTTGTCATGATCTTCTCATATTCTACCTTCATTTTGTCAGCCTTGACTACATAAGGTGGATTTTTATGTGTACACAGTTTTTGTAAAGCCTATAAAAACTTTCTATATTATATCATCAACACAAAATTTTAAGGTCAAAACTATGATTTTATCAAATAAATAATTACAAGATGTTCTTCTGCATTCTCAAATCCAATCACTTCTTCTGATGCTAATAAACATGTTCATGTAGGTACTACAACTGCTCTACCAACATAAAATCACACTAATGTGAACTTGAAACCAAAAACAAACCAACAGCATAAACATATTCATCCAATCTTGTCTTAGGACCTTCATAACCGCAACATCGATAAATATGTTATATATTCAACATTGAAATCAAGAATGCAATTTAAATCTCAAATTGTTTACCCACACCCTGAAGCAATTCCATCACAAACGCGTCACCTAACCCCTGTCATATGAAGAACAAATAACAACTATTTACTATATCATATCGGTTATAAAACACAATTTAAAAGTAAAAAAGAAAAAATGACATACATTATGCTTGTGATTACCAAAAACTAAAACAGAATACAGACGCCAACTATACCCCATTCACACAAACTTTGATTTAACATACAATAAAAAACAATTATAAGACAGAAGTACATACATTCTTAGTTATCTGCCAACATAGAACAAACCATTTCTATTCAACAAACTATACACCCAAATTTTCATTATTGTTAATTATTAGATTAAAATCATTACATTAGCAGACAAAAGTTTTACTGCTTTTAGAATAATTTGGGTATACGTATTCCTTTTCAACAAACCATTTCTATTCAACAAACTATACACCCAAATTTTCATTAATGTTAATTATTAGATTAAAATCATTACATTAGCAGACAAAAGTTTTACTGCTTTTAAAATAATTTGGGTATACGTATTCCTTTTCAACTCAATTTGTGATTATATCATGGGATGAATGATATGAAGTAAGAACTCAAGAACAAATATCTATACTATATTATAATGCACGAAGGAAGGATTCCGGCCAAGGTTAAGAGATTTGTAAATTTTAAGCACAAAGTAAAACCTAAAAAGTCAATTTAACAAGGGTAATTATGTCTTTTTAACGCTACTAAAAATAGAACTTTAAACTTATTTACACTTAGACCCTTGTATTTTTAATCATATATAATTTTTTCCATGTTTGTTACAATATATTTAAAAAAAGAAATTCAGTTTTTTAAATATAAAACTAACCAGAGACGAGTACTATAATAAAAATGTCATATGCGTCGCATCGCGCGGACACGTTACTAGTATATTATTATACATAAAAACATATAAATATAAAAAAAAAAAGAAAAGAGGCGAGAGTGGGTGTGTTAATATTATTATTATTAGGTGAAAGAGAGAGACACACCAACACCAACACCAACACCAACACCAACCCACTGAATCGTTCACTCACTCTGACTCAGCACAGCAGTCCTCCAAAAGCAAGCAATCGACTGAGAGAGAGAGACCCAATCGAAAACATCTCATACTTACTAATCGAGAAAGAAGAAAGAAGAAAGAAAAAGAAGATGGGCATGGCAGTGGCTCTTCCAAGGGTCTCCTCTTCACGCAAACATCTCCATCTTCCATCTTCCCTCTCTTACCTGGTAAGGAAATTCCTACCTTCTTTCCATCTATTCATACCCTCTCATCTCATGTGCTTCCTTCTCTGCTTCTTACAGTCCTCTTTGCCCAATCCAGCAGCTTCTCACATCCACCCTTCAACTCCCAATGTTACTGTTAGTTATCCCCCTTCTTTAACCTTTTCAAATAGGGTTTTATGCTCATTTATCTCATGTTCACAGTGGACGAAGCAATTGAACTCTCCCCTTGAACAAGTTGATCCTGAAATCGCTCATATTATTGAGCTTGAAAAAGCCAGGCAATGGAAGGTACCCCCTCTTTATTCTTTTACACTTGAAACCTTTTTATTATTTTCTTCACTTTCAAACTTGTATTCTTTTCTTTTCTTTTTCTTTTTTTTCAAAAAGAAAATTTGACTCATCTTTCATCTTCTTTCACCATTGATCTGTCATTTTCTTTGTGGCAATGTAGGGATTCGAGCTCATCCCTTCAGAAAATTTCACCTCCTTGTCAGTGATGCAAGCTGTTGGATCAGTGATGACCAATAAATACAGTGAAGGTTATCCTGGTGCTAGATACTATGGAGGAAATGAGTATGAAATTTCCACTTCCAGTTATTAACTTTCCATCTACTTTACTGTCACTTATACCCATTTTGTATTTTTAAAGGTACATTGATATGGCTGAGAGATTGTGTCAGAAGCGCGCCTTGCAAGCTTTTAATTTGGATCCTTCAAAATGGGGAGGTGATATTTCAAATCCCAAGTGATTGATGTAATCTCTCCAAAATTGCTCATTCTTGCAAAATTGTATGTTCTTTGCCAATTTCATAAGGCCCTTGGTTAGTTTGCCACGAAAATTCAATGTGATAATTAGAGATGCGAAAGTTATACAAATTCTCATTATGTTGGATCAATCTGAATTCCTGAACTGGTGTTATTGATTCCAATAAACTCTTTTAAGCTAAAAGTGGCTTACTTTTAGGGGGTGTCATTATGAGCATTTTCAAAGAAATTATGTGACTTTAAGAATCAGAATTGGATAATCATTTGATTACAGTTATGGGTAGTTAAGTAGGTTTACATTCACCCTTAAAAATCAACTTTCATGCAGAAACTCTTATTCGGGCCAAAAAAATCATAATCATTTTCGCCTTTTATTTAAAATTCAAGTTGCATAATCACCTTTTGCAGCACACCATTGACCAAACACTCCCTAATCTCTTAATAATCTGTATCCTTTTATTTTCTTTAAAGTGGATCTTTCTTGCAGTCAATGTGCAGTCATTATCTGGGTCGCCTGCTAACTTTCAAGTTTATACTGCACTTTTGAAACCTCATGAGAGAATCATGTCACTTGATCTTCCTCATGGTGGACATCTTTCACATGGTTATCAGGTGTCATGACACTTTTAGACAACTTACATTGGTTTGTTATATAAAAATTTACCCAAAAGTACTCCATTTTGATATGGTTTTCATCATTTAGACTGACACAAAGAAGATTTCGGCTGTGTCGATATTCTTCGAGACGATGCCATACAGATTGGATGAATGCACGGGTTATATTGACTATGACCAAGTAAGTTATCAGTTTTAGCATGATGTTTCATATTCACGTGAAGATTTCTTTTTCTTTTCTTTTTTCTTATGAAAAAGTTGACTGTATGTTACAGATGGAGAAAAGTGCCGTGCTTTTTAGGCCAAAATTGATTGTAGCTGGTGCAAGTGCCTATGCTCGAGTATATGATTATGCCCGCATGCGCAAGGTAAATAAAGAGACTAGGGGCGACTCAACCCATTTTGTGGTCAAAGCGAACTTTATAATCAAGGCCTTTTTATGAAAGAAAAAATACTGTTTCTTTTTGTTTTTATATAAAAATCTTTAAGTATCTATCTCAAACAATAACCAATATATGCCACTACATTATCTTTCCCATCTGTACATTCTTCTTCCTTAACACCACTTTCTTTCATCTAAAAGAATTACAAGAAACCCATAAATAAACCTTCAATTGTATTGTTATCTACTCTCATTTCTCTTTAAGAACGTAAGAAATGGTGGAGTATCACATACATTCCTCAGCTTAGAGTATAGATAAAAGTAGTTTCCTTTTCAATTTTGGAGCCCGTAAAATTCAAGGGCCTAAGCCCTAATGTGGTTGCTTTAGTTGCTTGTACTGTAAAAATGCCCCTAAAAAGACTATTCTATTTGTAGCCTCAAAGGACAGCACATTCCAATAGGAATTTATTCACGGCCAACATCGTTCTTTACATATAAAACGTTAATTGAAGTGGCATCTCGTTTCTTTTTTTGTTTATTAACCACAACATTTCAATTTCCATTCAATGTTTTTCCCAGGTTTGTGACAAACAAAAAGCTATTCTGTTAGCTGACATGGCACACATCAGCGGATTGGTTGCTGCTGGCGTTGTACCGTCACCTTTTGAATATGCAGATGTTGTGACAACTACAACACACAAGTCACTACGTGGTCCACGTGGAGCAATGATCTTTTTCAGGAAGGGGCTAAAAGAGATCAACAAGAAAGGAGAAGAAGTGAAGTTTTATAACTGATTGACAGCAATAAATTTATAAATTTCTATTTCGTATTGTTTGGCATTTAAATATGCTTATGTGTGTAGGTGATATATGACTTTGAAGATAAAATAAATCAAGCTGTGTTTCCTGGACTTCAAGGGGGTCCACACAACCATACCATTGCTGGTTTAGCCGTTGCATTAAAACAGGTTAAATGCTTTTATCACTACCATTATCTGTCCCTTGTTGTGATATCATTAAGTTTCATTTTGACTACTTTTTATTTGACTTATAGGCTACAACTCCAGAGTACAAGGCATATCAAGAACAAGTGCTTGCCAATTGCAAGAAATTTTCTCAGGTTTACCGAATACACTCATATAAGCTTCCTATTTTGTGCATGTGTGATGTCACCCCATAGAGGTCAGACCCACAAAATGAAAATGTTAAACAAGTCATGTGATTTGAAAAGAAGAAACACGTTATTGTGGTCCGCTTAAGGTGGAGAAAGATGGGACCATGAAATCGGAAATGCAGGAAAATGGTGTATATGGGAGAAAATGAAGCCTAAATAACACATGTCTAATATTACGGCATAATAAGAAACCTAGTGCGATTGGAGTCCATCAGTTCAATTTACTCTATGTTAACAAGAAATCTAGATAGGACCAAAAGGAGTCTTTAAGAAAGTAATTAATGATGAAGAATGATTTAAACAAACTAATATACCTCATGTTGGTTGATTTTGCAGAGTTTGATAGAGAGGGGATACGATCTTGTATCCGGTGGAACTGACAACCATTTGGTCTTGGTAAATTTGAGAAACAAGGTACCTCTGCTTAGTAAAATTGTAGAACATATCCCTATTTGGGAAGTTTTTAAGACTGTCAATTACCTATTTACCCATATTTATGATTCTTAGAGGGCAATTTAGACATTTCCTTTCGACTACAGGGTATTGATGGGTCAAGAGTTGAGAAGGTATTGGAGTCGGTACATATTGCTGCAAACAAAAATACTGTTCCCGGTGACATGTCTGCCATGGTACCTGGTGGCATTCGCATGGGTAAATTCATTTTTTCTAAATCTTGGTACTCATTTAAAAACATATGATATTCTTAAATCTTTGATTATTAATTTGAATAATGGTTCAGGAACTCCTGCACTAACATCTAGGGGATTTCTCGAGGAGGATTTTGTCAAAGTTGCTGAGTTATTTGATGCTACGGTCAAATTGGCCTTGCAAATTAAGGCTGCTTCCCCAGGTTAGAGATTATGGTCTTTTTACCAAAAGATAAGTGGTTTGACTATTTATGGCAATGGACTAGTTTTGAACTTGAAGTTTTCAGGAGCTCTTTAAATTGATTGCAGTACTACAATCAAGTATATTAGGGCCTTGAGTGTTAGCTTAGAAACAAATCTGGTAGGTTCAACCTCAAAATAAGCGTCAGTATGCTATGAAGCTCTTGTTCTGTATGTGAAAATATTAGACTATAACTGTAGTCTATATATACCCTTTATTAACACACTCAATGCACAATAAACACATTCTGTGGTTTATTTGATCACTTTTGCTGATAATGCTACATTCAAAAACATGTTAGCTGTATAAAGATGGATTTGGAATTATTGTTAGTTGGTAGGTTGGAACAAAAAGCTTGCTTCTGAAGCTGTGTTGTTTTGTATATCAGGAAGCAAGTTGAAGGAGTTTGTTGCAACCATGAATGGGGATGAGAAGTTTCAATCTGAAATTAAAAAGATTCGGAAGGAGGTCGAGGAGTATGCTAAACAATTCCCAACAATCGGATTTGAGAAGGAAACAATGAAGTACAAGGATTGAAAATCTGTTTTTCTTTTAATTGATGTTGAAGATGGATGGTTGTTTATCTGTTTTGATGGATTGTGTTGTTTGCGTACAGTAAGTGATAAATAAAGGCAAAGCAATAGAGTTTTGTTATCTTTGAGGTATATGGTGATTGAACCAAATGTACACGAGGTAGTTCTAGAGTCGCTTTTTGATAAGATAAATCTTGAACTATATATTGCGATTAACAGTATGATGATTTTTGTTGTTTTACGTGAGTGAGTTGAGACAAGTTTAAAAAAAAAAAACATAAAAACTGTTTATTTCTTACAAGTAAACAAAGGTTGGTTGTTATTAAGTTATTATTATTGGTTGGTGGAGCACTCGTCTTCCGCTGATCAATTTTTATCCAAACACACATTCTATAGGATGGCGATAACGCGCTCACAAATTCTGTAGATAGATAAGTTGGAGTGTCTATCTTTGATGGCATCTCTACCTTGGGTTGTAGTCGGCAAGCTCGAATCAGAGTTGAAGAGACGCACCGCCCATTTCCCTTCAGTTGACAAGGTAAAGAAAGCTCTCCTACGTTGTTACGTCTAACATTGTGCATCAAGACTCTTTAGTTTTCTTCTTGGGTTGTTAGCAGAGAAATTTTGATTTGGATAAGGCCTTTGACGCCTCCACCGCTTACGTCTCCCTCTTACAAAAATGCGTCGAAAAGAGCTCCGCCCAAATCATCCATGGCCATATCGTCAAGTCTGGGACGCAAGAAGATCTGTTTGTGATGACGTCCCTGGTGAACGCTTACGGCAAGTGCGGTGCAACGGAAGCTGCACGCAAGGTGTTTGATCATTTGTCTAAAAGAAATGCTGTGACTTGGACATCTTTAATGTCAGGCTATGTTCATAACTCACGGCCTGAAACCGCCATCCAAGTGTTTATAGAAATGCTGGAAGATGGGTCGTATCCCACAAATTACACGATTGGAGTTGCATTAAACGCTTCTTCTGCCTTGTTTGATGTGAAGATGGGAAAGCAGCTTCATGGCTATGTCTTGAAATACGGACTCGACTGTGACACCATCATTGGGAATTCACTCTGTAATCTCTACTCCAAATGTGGTGGCTACCTGCAATCTGCAATGAAAGCATTTTGGAGGATAGCACAAAGGAATGTGATCTCATGGACCACTCTTGTCTCTGCTTGTGGCGACAATGGGGATCCTGCTGCCGGATTGGGGCTGTTTCGTGCGATGCTTGAGGAGGGTATTGAGCCGAATGAGTTTATCTTGACGAGTGTCTTGAGCCTATGCTGCACAATGCAGGCTATAGATGTTGGTTTACAGGTCCATTCGCTAAGTATAAAAACTGGGTATGAATATAACCTTTCTGTTACAAATTCCATCATGTATTTGTACTTGAAAATTGGATGGTTTAGTGAAGCAAAGAAGTTGTTTGATGGATTGGAGAAAGTAAGCCTAGTAACATGGAATGCAATGATTGCGGGCCATGCCCAGATGATGGATGCTGCAGAAAATAGCCTCGTGGCATCCCGAAATGGAGTTGAAGCACTTGACATGTTCTTGAGATTACAAAGATCGGGTTTGAAACCTGATCTTTTCACATTGTCTAGTATCTTAACAGTTTGTAGCAATCTCGTGGCTTTAGAACAAGGAGAACAAGTTCATGCTCTGGCCATCAAAACCGGTTTTTTATCAGATGTTGTTGTTGGGACGGCTTTAGTTAATATGTACAATAAATGTGGTAGTATCAACAAGGCAAGTAAAGCCTTTGTTGAAATGCCTTCAAGAACTTTGATTTCTTGGACCTCAATGATTACAGCTTTTGCTCAACATGGTCTTTCTCAACACGCTTTGGATCTGTTCACTGACATGAGATTAGCAGGGGATAGGCCAAATAAGGTAACCTTTGTCGGGGTTCTTTCAGCCTGTAGCCATGCTGGAATGGTGGATGAGGGTTTGAGTTATTTTGAAATGATGAAAAATGAGTACAAAATCACTCCTGTTATGGATCATTATTGTTGCATAATTGATATGTTTGTGAGGCTGGGTAGGTTAGAAGAAGCTTTTGACTTCGTGAAGAAGATGGAACTTGAGCCAAATGAGTTTATTTGGTCTTTACTGGTTGCAGGCTGCAGAAGTCATGGGAACCTAGAGTTGGGTTTTTACGCTGCCGAACAATTACTATGTCTAAACCCTAAAGATCCCGAGACGTACATTATGCTGTTGAACATGTACGTCTCAGCAGGAAGATGGAAGGATGCATCAAAAGTGAGGAAAGCCATGAAAGATGAAAAGATTATGAAGCTGAAAGATTGGAGCTGGATTAGCATTAAAGATAAGGTTTATTCCTTTAATGCCGGTGATAAATCATGTTGCGAGTGTGAAGAAGTTGATGTTTTACTAGGGGATTTGCTTGAAAAATCAAGAGATGTTGGATATGAGTGGAAGGAGATTCCTGAAAAGGAAGAAATGGAGGGTAAAGAAGCAAGAGTTCATCACAGTGAAAAGTTTGCGGTGGTGTTTGGTTTGTTGAAGATAGAAAAACCAGCAGTGATTCGTGTTGTAAAGAGTGTGAGCATGTGCAGAGAGTGTCATAGTTTTATAAAGATTGTTTCGTTGTTAAGCGAGAGGAAAATCATGGTAAGAGACAGTAAACGAGTTCATAGATTTGATGATGGCAAATGCTCATGTGGGGATTTTGGTAGTCTTTTGTGATGTGAATTGGTTTGTTCAACTTATAGTAGTTGAATTGTTATAAGTTGCAATGGTTAGGTTTATTTATATGGTGGTTTAATTAATACAATTTGAAGAATTACCCAGCATTCTTACAAGCAGGGCCAAGTTTCATATCAACTCAACCACCGTTCCAATTGGTGTTGGTATGTTCCTACTTTTGGTTTCTCATCGGAAGAGGAAGAGGGAAATGGAATATGGTTTAAGCTTCACACCACCCATTGCTTAAACCTTCTTAATCTTAATGGCCTCATCGGAAGTTATATATACACAGAATTTGAGAGGACACCGGATTTCATGAGGTTTTTGTTTTTTGACCGACGACTCCTTTTCTTCTCATTCCTTTGTTTTCTGTTTCAATTCTCTTTTGCAACTTTTTTTTCCTAAATTCTTATATATATAATTTTTTTACATGATGATGCAACGCGGGAAACCATGTTTGAATTGATGAATGCATAGCAAGAGATTTCCGTCGGCAGTCCTGATTATCATTCTTCATTCCGATGATTGCACAAAGCCCACAATCATCTCATACTGCCCGCTTCTTGATGATGATTCCTATCACTATTATTATAAATTTACATTCAATGGTAATTGTTATTATATCATGACTAATCAAAAACAGTTTTGGATAAATCATGAGTATACTGTTTAATTTCGGCCTAAGAATTTATCATAAGGTAAAGCTTAATTCATTAGAAACTTTCATTCAAGCAATAATTTTTTCATATATGGTAATGGTGGTGGTATTCAGTATTCACTACTAAAGGATAAAGATGGGCTGGGTAAGGTTGGAGGAATGTGCTTAAAACTTGACCAGTGATTCAGAGAGGCACATGGGCTCATACATGTACATTAGTTGTAACTCAACGAAAGCACACAAGTGAAATGAACCTTAAAAGGCCGAAAGTGTAAACCAACAGAAGGAAAAGAAATACTCACATTATATAATACCGTCGTCGGATTTAATTATTGCTTCAAGTAACCTGGATGAAACACGTTCTCCCCACCCCCAGGATTTCCGGTGGTTGCCATTTTACACATACAAAAAGATCCCCTCCCTCATTTCTACTAAAAGCGCAAAGTGCATAGAGTAGACCAACTCATATACCTCAATCATTTTCTTCACTACGAAGGAGGGTGGAAATGAAAAGCGATAGATTTGGTCTTCGCCCACCTCAATTAGTCAGTTGCTTCCCACCCTCACCACTACTCAACGCCTCCGGATCTTCCCATCCTAATGAAGGCATTGCCTTGTGTGACGTTTTGATGTCTGCCTTTTGAAGCTTACCGCTTACATGTCTCATCTTGATTTGCTCCCGTTCGATGCATTCTCTTATAAAGTGTAAACGTGTATGTAGATACTTGCATTTCCCTTGATTTGCAAGCACAACAACCTTAGTCCCCGCACTTACAAATCTTACAAGACTAGGTAGGCCCACGCAGATTAGAAGGGCATTGTCCCTCAGTTCTTACCAAACCCCGGTTATAATTCTAAATTTAAATTATTCGGCTAATATCAATAAGATAACATTTTTATGTACAAAGGAGGATGATGTTAATTGAGGAGTTCTACTAAGTGAGGATTGTTCCGTCAGCCCACTATTTTCACTATAAAATTGAATTTAAGTCCTTAGGTGGTTAATATTAATGGTTCTAACTTTTTTGAATAAAAAAGTACGGATTTGTATTTGGGTGGGATCCTTTCCAAGATCATCTAGAACCATTATTCTTAACCAACCAAGGGATTAGATTTAGTTTAAGAGTTTTCTTAATTTCTTTTGGTTTCATTGGTTTTCTTATAAACCATCCATTATATATATATATATATATACGTATATATATACATATATATATACGTATATATATACATATATATACGTATATATACACGTATATATATACATATATATAGATGTATATATACGTATATATATATATATATATATATATATATATACGTATATATATACGTATATATATATACGTATATATATGTATATAGGTTCTTTTCAGGACTCATTTTAATATGAGAACTCGTAGAACTCTTATTAACCATTGATTATAGTAATTAATGGTTGAGATTAAAAAGAGTAATAATGTAAATTAATATATCAGTTAATTTTTGTAATTTAAGCATAATGGTATATTAGTAAATTGAAACCATTTAGGTTTTTGGAAACCCTTTAAAGATATGGAAGATCATGTATTTTATTCCCTCTCTCACCTTCATTCCTAAAATAATTCCTAAATTAAATAAAAGCATATCGTTTATATATATGTTATGAGCTAATTTACATATATTACTTACCAAGATAGATTTAATTACAATATATAAATTACTAAGATATTCATATATGTTAAACTATTACAAGAAATCTATATAAAAAAATAAGCATCCGTTAAATCTTGAAGTACTTATGGATAAAATAGGTGTTGTTACACATGTGCACATCAAAACAAGATGACCCAAATGAAATTTATAATATATAATAGATTCATAAGATTGTTTATCACTAACACACATGCATCAGATCATAAATTGCTAGATTTACATATATGTAAATTTATTTGGTAATAACCACTTATACATATATATTTATATATGAATCGAATAATTAGTTATATGATTTATATGCATTAGACCATCAAAGTGTGTGATACTAAAGATTCATAAGATTATTGATCGCATATACATATATACATCAGTTCATCCACTTGTATGATTTATATAAATTGCATATATGTAAAACAACACATAATCCAGCAGCATAAATCTAAATAAAAACAACAGCCAATCCAACAACATAAATCTAAATAAAAACAACATCTAATTTCAAGAAAAACAGTTTTGCATGTGTAAACAAAAATAAAAATCATAAAACTAAAATTAAAATTTAAAATAGCTTACCTGTAATACAAATAAACTAAAATTATACTAGATTTACACATATGTAAAACAAGTTTACATACAGACAACATTATCACTAACATCATCTTCAACGCCATCATCATCTTCAAAATCATCAAAAACCGAAACCCTTTTATGTCTTCATCGTCATTTTTATCAAGTCAACATCTTCTTCATCATCATTTTCATCTTTTCGCTATGAACCTTTTTTCCTTTGATTGATAATTGCAAAAACCTCAAAAGTATCAACTGATTTGATTTGAGTTTTGAACACATTGAAATCATGTTACTACAATTTTCATTAGGTTCAAAACCGAAACCAATTATGACACCATCTTCATCTTCATGAACACCATCAACTTCTTTGTTGTCATCATCTCATCTTCAATTCATCTACATCGTAAACAAAAAATAAATATATATGATTCTTGAATTTTTATAATTCCACTAGAACTTTGATTTTGGTTTGTTATATTAATGTTGAAGATGATGATATGATAAAGAAAAATCTTGAATTCAACTCTCTACAATAATGGTCATCTTTAAAAAGTCAATAACTAACGTAATTAAAATGAATAAAAAAAGAAACAATAAATACTTAAATATAAAATGACATTAACACCCTTTATGAATAAATTAAATTAAAAAAAAACTATATTAATCAATGGCCAGGATAAGTTCTTGTAGTTTTCGCGATCTTTACGAGTCCTGAAAATATCCAGACCCTATATATATATGGTAAAGTTCTTTTGCTAACTCATGTTTATTGCGATAACCCGTTAACCCTAATGTAGGGAACACTTATACCATAATAGTGTAACTAACTGTTCCACCGCGTTACACCACTGATGTAACGATTCTTCCCCCCCCCCCCCCAATTTTTAAAATTTCCACCTCTTTAAAAAAAAAACTTCACCTTTTTTAAAACATTCTTAACTCTTTTATACGTTAATATTTTTTTATACAAATTACATCATTAAACAGATCTTTTTAATATCTTTAATTCAAGTATAGTCTTGTTATATATTTTTCTAAAAAAAGTTTAACGCTGATTGTGGACCAGTAATTTTACCACTGTAACTCTAACTTACAATGGTAACGTGGCCTGTTGTGAACCACTAGTTGCGTTAATGGGTTATCGCAATAAACAAGGGTTAAAATTTGATCCTTATCATAAAAAAATTAATAAAACCGGTCACATAATTAATAGATTTTTTATCACTACCCTTTATATATATGTGTGTGTATCATATATACATATGGATAATGATCAAATGAAAACCGTAAAATTGTTTTACATATACGTTACACATAGGTTACGTAGACGTAACAAGTTTTCATTTTACATAGTGTTACGTATACGTAACACTATTCACTCCCTTATATATGTTTAACGTATATGTAATAGATGGCTTGAATACTTTTTTAACCTTTAAAAGAACATAAAAATTATAAATTATAAATTATGTCAATGGCTTTCGTGATTTCTTTGATTTTCATATAACTATTGGTTTTTTAGGAACCCTTTCCTATATATATATATGTATAGGTAAGGATCAAATCTTAACCATCTATTATTATGATAATCGTGTTAACTTTTCAAGATCAATCAAAATCATTATTCTTTTGTTGGAACAACATCATTACACATTGTCACACCCTCAAAATCCACGTGCGGGGTTTTACCGCGAGGCGTGTGACATACCAGGATCTCAGTCATTAGTTACTCAGAACGACTCTATATGAACAAACAATCAAAATCAGAGTTTAACTTTAAAATATGCGGAAGCGTTTAATAAACCAGAAAGACCAAAGTAAAACAATATAATGTAAAATGCGCAAACACACACACCCAAAGTAATACCGCAAATACTTAAATGTTTAATAAACAAACCAAAACAAGTTTTAATCATGCTGACAACTACAATGATGCTGACCTGTGCACATGCTTCTAGGCAATGGTAACCTCAACCTGAGAATAACATACTAAAAGAGTCAACAGAATGGTTGGTGAGTTCAAAAGTTTGCATTAATCTAAAATAATAACAGTTGCAAAATATAAGAGGTGCATTGAAATAGATAGCTAGTCTATGTTCATCAGTAATAATCATAGTGATTTCGCGATTGAAGCTGACTGTGTTTCGTTTATTGCCTCCCGTCACGACTTACCAGGTCGTGACGATTCGTGTTAGGACAAAATTGCACCCGTTTGACCTCGAGTCTCACAGATGGGGCTCGTCAGACCCAGTAGTACTACCCAAGATTTCCCGCTAATCATCATTATTAACAATCTGAAAATGTGAGGACTTTCATGGTATTCAACACTATATTATACTATACACAACTTATAATAGTAAAGCGTTTGTAAAACCAGTATGCTTTCTCCCCCAAAAGAGAGTATGTAAAAGAGTGGGGCATGAACTCACCTAGTGTGCACAATAAAGACTTAAGAGCTTAACTTGAAAGAGAGAGTGAAAAGACAACCATCAGAGGTCACCTAGAACACGCAGTACATAAGTACGTGTACACAGAATCATAATGAAACCCTAAGTGCTCTATAAACCAAAGAACTCAAGGTTTTGAAAAAACAGAACACATTGACCCAGTTGACCCGTTTGACCCGTTGGTGTCATTATAGGTGAAAATCCATTTAATCAAACATACGGTTCATCACACATGATTATCATGTAAGTTGTTCACATATATCACTTCATTAACCACATGTACTAACTACATCATCATACAAACAGATTATCATACAAGTCATGCGAATCTCAAATAATCATCATGCTCAACATAACTATGCCATAACTACTGCATCATATATAGAATCAGATCATGCACAACATGCCATGTGAAGCCACTCACGACTTCACACCCTAAACCCTGCCAATCCTACTAAGTAGGGGCCTCAGATTCGCAAGCGTGTATAACAATCATCATCACACTAATCAATAGAATTCATACCAACCAAGATATTCAACCATGATCAACTACAAACAAAACAATAGTCCTATCATAACCCATATGACTTATTACCATGTAATCCCACAAACAGACCAAATCTTTCAACTAACCAATTTAGCATTCATACAACCCAAACAATACATTCTACCACCTTAGAATTCATCCATGAACATACTAGCATGATCCTAACGTCACAAACATGCCCAAATCATCATATTCAAGATTTTGTACAAATAAAGTTTTCCTTTTGGGAAAGTACATCCCAAATATATTCTTTCATGAATTACCCACATAATCATCAATAACATGCCCAATCTAGCTCATAAAAATCATAAACATTCATCAAACACTTGCAAACCATCCAAACACAAATCTTCATACACAAAAGTTTCCACTTTTGGTAAGGTATGAACTAGACTAGCTAATCCATAGATTTCTTGCACCAAAATCATAATCTAATACTCATGTATCATCATCAACCACATTACATCACCAATTCATCATAATTCATCAACATTCAATATCAAAAGTTTCTACTTTTGGTAACTGTTAGGGATAGAACTCTATGTATAGGTTTAGATGATGAATCACTCTATGTAATCATAATTGTAATCATCAGTTTTAATGATATACTCTGAATATATTTGTTTATGATTATGTTTAATAATTCATTGTATGATTAACTAACATTACAAGTTCTATGTTATGGTTTTATGTATTAGAACAACTGCGGATGAGTAAATTGTTCTTCCGTAGATATTCTTAGAAACATAACTGAAGTGTACATCCGTGGATCTCCTGCTGAAGAACAACTTCAGCTGAACAAGAACAGAAAGCTACTGGAGGAATTGCTGTGGAAGACAATAACTCCTACGGAAGCATAAGTTGTTGCGGAAGCTCGAATAGAATAGCTGCTACGGAAGACTAGTTTCCTGCGGAAGAGTATTTTCTTACAGAAGACTAAAATCAACACTTGTATTACACATCATCAAGTGGTCAATCCAAAGTCAACAAGTCAACGTGGCAAAGCAGCAACAACATTAATGAAGATTGAAGACGTATGATTTAAGTAAATATTCCACGTCACTTCAACAATCTTATCTTTATTAGAATCATTGTAAAATACGAACTCCCATGCCGATAAATGTGGCTGAGGATTCGGATAAATATTGTTAGCTTAATTATAGCGATAAGTTAACAATAGATCAGAACAGAATAG
This sequence comes from Flaveria sonorensis, assembly GCA_025506505.1. Taxonomy (NCBI): domain Eukaryota; kingdom Viridiplantae; phylum Streptophyta; class Magnoliopsida; order Asterales; family Asteraceae; genus Flaveria; species Flaveria sonorensis. The sequence continues at coordinate 458,706 of CM046425.1, read as the reverse complement.
GATCTCTATATATAACATGAGATCAATAACATTAAAAAAAAAACAGAAGTCAATTTTCTGGAAACACAAAAGGCAATATAGAGCATTACAGCAATATATTGATTATTAGCAAGCATCATCGGAGCAAGAGCATCATCGTATCAGTAATTTATTTGCGTAATTATTCTTTTCATGTGTTTTTGTTTGGTTAATCGTTAAATCAGCAAGTATTGATAATTCCGCCATCAATACTTGTATAAATCAAGTTTGATAATTCCTGATCGATCCTTGGATTAACAGTAACCTATGAACTACATCATTCATTCTTAGGTTTCTAGCATCAATATCATCAATCTAACATCCATATATCATCACAAACACATTAACAACATCAATTCATCATCAAATCACCATATTCATGCAATTAAAGTTACTATTATTAGTAACCTATGAACAACGCATCAAAATCGAAGCTTTCTTGCATAATCAACATTAACTAACATATATACAATCTAACTAACAAAATAACATCAATAAACATCAAGGAATCGACCTTCAATTGTAGGTTTCGAACCCATGCTTTCGGCCAAACACCAAACACCTCAAAAAAACACAAATCTAACCTTTAAATCGTGTAATGAACAAGATTTGATGTTTCCAACGTGTAATAATCCTTGTAATCGACCAAAACCGTGGATTTTTTGCTTGTTCTAGGGCTGAATTCGAAGTGTGCGTGTGTGTAGAGGGTGAGTCGCGGCCGAAGGGTTGGTGGGGGCTAGGGTTTTTGTTTTTTTATTATTAATCCCTAATTGCCATTTAAACCCTTGTAGTTTACATTTTATAAAAACTAGGCTTTTAATTACTCTTTTAAAATGTTTTTAACTAGAGTAATAAACATATCAATTAATAATAACAATTATATATCTTATCTTTGCAAGTTATAAAGTTCACCAATCAAATACACACGTTTCCATGTTACGCGATAAAATTCACAATAAACATTTAAATCACATAATCACAACTAATAATCAACATAGAAATTATTGTGTAACATTATTAATTATTATTAAGTCACCAATGTTCAACGACAACTAGTGTGTGCTCACGACACGTGTATGCAAGACTTAACGGAACTAACGGAGTTTGGTAACGGAAAATTACCGGATGTCACACACATATACAAAAATAGGTTCTTATGTGTAAATTTATAAGCATAAAAATATTTATACTAATATAAGCTACACTTACATATTGTAAATATTTACAGATGTAAGTGTAACATACAATAATGTAAATTTTTTTACGCTTACAAATTTATACATATATATAAAAGAAAATATTTTTATATATGTGTAATAATATTATTTCAACAAAAAAAAGAGTTAACTGATCTTGAAAATTTAACACGATTATCGCAATCCATTCAACTGTTTTTACTCTATTAATTATAAAAAGTTTTATAGAACTATATTAAACATTGAGTGGTATTGTGCAAATTATATATATACTTTAAAACTCAAACATCACAAAGTCAATGCATAATTTACAACTCTCATCGCATGACATGTGCAAATACAGAGAGTTTGATTTGGGTTATTTTTTCCCACAATAAATTATTATTTTATTAGTACAATTAATTTTTATAGAATATTGTTTTTTTTCTTATCACTTTAAGAATACAAAGTGTTTTTAAATAACAAATAAACTTTTGTAACGCGCTTATTGTTATCTACGTTTAGGTATAAGTTTGTTTGAAACAGATACCGGGTTAAATATAATATATTTTAATTTTGTTTTCACATCAAGATAATGTTTTTGGAAATATTGAATATACTATTGTGACGTGGTTATCTTTACGTATGTTTCGATATATATTTTGGTTAAAACCAAGCCCCGTAACAAGCGTTCAAAACATTTGGTTCAAGTATAATATATTTTTTAGTTCTCTTCAAAATATCAAAATTATTTTCTATATTTAGAATATATCGTTACGACGTATTTATTTATATATATATATATATCGACATAAAATTTATCCGAGCCGACACAACGCGCACCGGAAAAAACTAGTTTAGTTTCAAAGGTGATTCTAGTTAATATGATGTGATATTGTTAAAGGCGTAGAGTTGTGGTGGAGAAGATGTCAACGGCTTATGTATGCATTGATTATATTCAAGTATACTCTTTTGCTATTCTCAACAAATATTTAAATATGTTTACTAGATATTTAAATAAAGATAATATTTAGTCAAATGGTAACCAAGTTTTTAGAACAATATTAAAAATTGAATGGTTTTATAGTTAAAAAACTTGATTATCATTTGAAGAAATATTATCTTGATTAAATTATTATTTTCATTCTTAAGGTTTGCTCAAAATATTTGTTTTCATCTAAAAATTTAAAAATAATCATTTTAGTCCAATAATTTTAATTAAGTAACGATTTGCATTCACTCCGTTAATCCCATTCATGGATTCCGTTAAAAATCCCTCATGTGCTCCTCACATGAGAGGCATATTACTCCATTTAACTTGAGAATAAAAACTTTTTGTCTATATGGGATATTTGTTGATGCCATTTTAACCCATAAAATCAAAAACGGTCAAATAAAAATAATGCAAACTCATAAGATGAAAAGATACATTTTGCCCTGATTGAAATCAAACAATCATAAGATAAAACAACCATGACAGTGAACAGGAATTTAAAAGAAAAATAATGCAAACTCACCATAAACATGGTCCGGATTGAACTCGTAATTTTGTTTTGAAATGTATAACAACAAAACAATCATGACGACGGATTCTTTGAAGGATCAATAGAGGAGTCATTGGTCTGTGAAGCCGATCGATGAGGATTCACGACTTGTGAAGCCGATCGATAGAGGAGCCGTTGGTTAAGTCGATCGATGAGGAGGCGCATCTTGTGAAACCAATCGACCAATGATTGCAAATTGTGAAGTCAATCAATTGTAGGTGTCGAGTCTGGGAAGTAGGAACCAAAAAGGGTTTTTTTTTTCAAGTTAAATTGACTAAAATACCAATGATTGGCACATGGGGATTTTCAACAGAATTCATAGATGGAGTTAACGAAATAGATTAAAATTGTTACTTAACTGAAACTATTGAAACAAAATGATTATTTATAAATTTTTGGATGAAAATAATTATTTTAAACAAACTATAAGGATGAAATTAGTAATTAATGTAAGATGTGGTTGTGGGTGTTCTGAAAACCCACCATTGAAGATTGTAACATGGACCGAAGAAAGTCAACTTGGTATAATATACTTCTTTTGTAATTAAGTATAAAAACATGCAATGAAATACGGACGACTACTAAATGTTAGAATATATATATTTTAAAGGTGGCAATCATGTAAGATCGCTGACCTAATGGGTTTTGTATTGATAGTTGAATTTAAAAATTCAAAATACGACTTATATTTATCCGTACTAAAAACATCAAAATTAACCCGGACATACTTATAATCGTGCAAGTCTTGTCTAAATGAGTCAAAGTTTTAAGTTGTGCTCAAGTTGTAAAAAGGGTCTTAAATAGTTGGCTAATCAAAAGGTCTTAAATAGTCTTGTCTAAACACATGACTTATTAAGCATGTTTGTATAACATCACAAAACAATGATTATTTAGTCCTGTTAAGAATGCCCACCTCTTAATTGTGTGTATATATTATGAATTTTGATTTGATTATGAAGTGAATTTTTACATAATATAAGAGCACATCAGAAAGTTCTCTATCTCCTCTATATCTCCCTTTAATTTCTTCGAGTTAGCCACCAAAACTAACTCAGAATCTTCCTTCCTTTCACCTGGCTCTTGATGTCTCTAACATCAAGAATAATATCTCCTTTACCCATGTAATAAAGATCTTCGATACGCAATTGCATTATACCAAAACTAAGAAAAGTGTGGTACTTTATTGGATTTATGCAACAATAACCGGATTCCGTAATAATGGAAGCTTGGAACAAGTGATACATTCCTAGATAACATGAATTCTAGTTTTTTTTTTCTTTTTCTTTTTCTTTTTCTTTCTTTCTTTCTAACGACAAGATGGAATCTTATTATAACAAAGACTTTTGGCAAGAAGCTAAAAATCTTAACATACAAATGATGTTTCACTTGGTTACATTAAAATTACACTACTAGGTCCAACTCACATTTTGAATTATGGACCAACTACTTATCCGCATAAAAAGATAACGCCTTGATCTCTTCCACCAATTTATATTTCGATAAGGTTTTGCCATTAAAAACTTCATCATATCATGGTCGTAAATATCATCAAAACTGTTTTCTTTCTCTTTGGATCATTAGTCTTTCAAGCACCTTCGAGTGAATTGTTGTTTTCCTCTTTATGATTTGGTCACATTTATTATTATTATTCAAAAACTATTATTATTATTATTTATTATTATTATTATTATTATTATTATTATTATTATTATTATTATTATTATTATTTCTTTTCTTTTTATTTCATCTGGCTTCCCAAGGTTTAAAAAATTATCATTTTCATCCAAAAAAGTTAAGTCCATTAATTTAAATTGTTAAAAATATAAATTGACAAAATTATAATTTAAAATACAAAAAACATCCCTCAATTAAATAACTATAATTGAGTGGAACTGAATCACGATATAAAGGAGATGACGACTAGAGATGATAGTCTTTATTATACAACCCTTTCGCAATGGTTTCCCAACCGCCACAAAACGAGGTACACTCTCCTCCCCTACTAATGAAGTCAACAATCTCGTGATTTAGTTATGATGAAAGGTTTAAAGATGAAACGTTCGATTTAGATTTCATGAATGAAACAATAACACGTGAATGAAATTTTAACATCAATATGTTAACATAAATTATGATTTTGTCTTTATATGTAGAAATTACATGATAATCTCTTTTAATGATAGATGGTTTAATATTTTAAATTAATAGAGTTAACTTTTTTTTTCATGAAAATAATAATTTTTAAAATCTTGAGAAGCCAGATGAAAAAAAACGATATTTTTAGATAAAAATGACAAATACGATCAAATTACAAGAGAAAAATGACAATTCACTCAACACCTTCATCTACCATCTCTTCCATTAAATTAAGAGTTAATTTTAGTTTGGCTACCTAAGGTTTGACAAAAATAATCATTTTCCTCCAAAGATTAAAAATATCAATTTACATCCAAAAGATTTACAAGTTGTTTCAATATCAGCTCAAAATTTTTATTATTTTGGATTAAAGTTGAAACAACTAATTAAACTTTTGATTGAAATTGAAAGGATTTCTGAAACTTTTGAAAGTAAATTGAAGTTTTTAATATTTTAAAGAAAAATGATTATTTTTATCAAACCTTTGAAAGTTAAACCGAACTTAACTCTAAAATCAAAGTTGCAAGGTATAGGTAGCTTGCACCACACAGAGATTTTTCATCAAATTTATTTGGCACATAAACGATCAGAAAAATGGCCGCTTACCACTTTCCTAATACCATAGAGTACACCAGTGGTATTCATACTTCAACATCCCTCTTTTTACAAATTTCACTTTAGTAGGAACTTTTTCCATGTCACACTCCATGTAAAATAATTAACTATTAAGGACACCCCACTATTCTATTCAAAATACGAAAAAGTTATTAGTGAATGTTACTAGTATTTATGCTTATATTGTTACCATAATTAAATTATATGGTGTGATTAAGTTTCCTTTTGTTATTATTCCGCTCCTACGCCACGCCGCTCCCTTATAAGGCTACAGTCCTCAACCGTGTTGCATGCTTCTTACTGGCGACCAGTCATGCCACCGCATCTGTGCTCTATGACAGTCCTCCGCCGCATGTTTAACACTTGCTTCTCAAGACACACCTTAGAGAGTTTTACGCATCAAATATATAGAACATGTGGTAATTAGAGAATGCACATTAGAATTCCAAATTCAGTTAAATATTATCTATATACTATATGAATCATCTCTTTGGCCTCAATTTTAATTTCACAAACTTTTTAACACGTTCGTTAAAGGTTTTAGAGCATAAGTTACAAATGCTCTATGCAACATTTCCTATTTTGCCCTCATTTAATAAACTCATCCTACTTAATACATTATACATTAACTATTAATTAATACATTATTTGTTATCTTTAGATTAATACTTATAAATTAATATGCTTACCTGTTTGAATATGTTTGATGAATTATAAAATTAAGTTTTAAAGTATAATAAATAAATTAAAATATCATGTTTTTAGGTTCCCCTTAAGTATTTATTATACTTTAGCTTATTATAGTGTAAGTACAATTTATATATTATTATTTAAATTTAAATAAATTATTACTTATAAAATTTATAACAATATACATAACATTTGGCCTATTTTGAAAATGTAAACCCGAATCCGTTTGGGTCAATTATGTAATGAAAGTGATTATTTAGGCATTTTATTTATTTTGATGTTTCAAATATAATAAATATGTCATTTATTCAATTTATACTAATTTTATAATTTATAAAATAAATTTTTATAAATTGACACGGATATTATTAATAATTGTGATATTTTAATCATTTAATAAAAATAATTATGTAAAATTACAAAGTTTATAAGATTCACAAAATTTATAAAGTTTTATAAATTGATTAATCATTATAAATTAGGATTAACAAAGTTTGGGGTTGAAATTGTAAATTTTAAAACTTATATTAAAAGCTTTTGACATAAAATCTTAAATATGGAAACGAGAAGAACCAAATCTTAAAATTACATATTACATACTATGAAAAAAGAAACTTGATGAATAGTATATTTTACATGATTTTATGCTTATGGTACAAGTGGATGTTGCATGTACAAGTTTGTATGCATATGATACAAGGTATTGATGCACTTAGGTTTTTGTGTCTGTCCTTATAAAGGTATATTCAACCTTTCTTCTCCGGATTTTATAGAGAGAGAGAGAGAGATGGTGGTCTCGATTATGCCCAGCCACCGTCCCTTCCACTGGTTTTGGGGGGTTTCGGTGGTTGTTTTACCACCACCACCGATGAACGGTTGCATAAAGTAGGTTGTTCGGTGGTGCCGGAGACGGTCGAGGTGGTTTTCGCTCCAGCTTGGTGGCAGGTTCGTCGCCCCTGGTCTTCCGTTATCTTTGTGGTGGAGGCGGTAGCAAGCCCGATTTCATATCCGTTTCGTCATTGCAGTTGTGCTTTCTTGCTCCTACTGAGGTTTTTCGAGGGTGCTTACGATCTACAAATCTGTTTGTGAAGAGAACAAGGCAGTGTCGGTAGCGATGGAGCCGATGTAGCGCTAGCTTGGCTGCCGTTTTATTGCCTCCCATCCGACGTGTTTTGGGGTTTTCAGTGAGGGTGCTACGCCTTCACCATTGCCCGCCACCTTAAGTCGGGTCGTTGTATCTGCTAGCCGCCATCCCCCCCGGCGGTGATGCGGCTGTACTGGCTGATGATAATGAGTATTTGTGGGATTCTCTTTTTAATGTTTCAGATCTACACCTATTTAGTTCTATGTTGATGTTATGCGTGCATCTGAGAACTAATTACATCTCTTTGTTGTATACTTGTATTTGTTGGTTTGTGACGGTAACACTGTTGTTAGATCTTTCTTTAGAATATTCATGATGAAACCCTAAGTTTGCTTCAGTGACGATGAGTATGGACTCATTTGAGAGCCTCTTTGATTTGTCATATGTTGTTTCTAAGTTTCTTTGTTATGATGTCGTTGCCATTTGAGGTTTTCTTTTGAATGTTCATAATCGTGACTTTAAGTGTAGTTTAATAAGGATGAGGATGGTCTCATCTGAGAACTTCTGTGACCCGTCCGATGGCCTTTGTGGGCTTCTGTTTCATCTGTGAACCCGTTTCATATTTTTATTACACTCTGATTTTGTATTTAAAGGGTTGTGGCTTGGTTCATTTGGGACATGTTCTGACCAGATTGATAGGCAATAATGATGAAATAGAACATGAGCATTGTTTTGGCGTGGTAAAGACATTATTTGCAGCCATAATGAACCATTGTCTTCGATTCTTTAAGTAAAGAGAAAGTCTTTTCATTACCAAACCTACGTCATGTTCGAACCCCGCCGTGAAGCGCGGGTTGGCAAACAAACTAGTTTTTTTAAAACCCAAACGACCCTCCCCGTTAACCCCCATCTCCGGCTAGTCTTAGGTATCCTTCCGGCGGCTTCAAAACCTGCAAAATCCATCGAGTTGACTGCAATTAAATTGTTCCCCCTAATTTAGGAGTCAGTTTCGAACCAAGCACACAAACCAATTCAAATTAATCACTCGTTTAACCTTGTTCAAACTCGAAACAAAATCCATTACAAATAATTCAAATCTCAACTTAATAACCGAAATTAATATTTTGGAAATGCATTTAGAATCTATTCGAATTCAAGCCAATCAATCATAGTAATGAACACGTATAATTATTCTTAGATTGAGTTGAAACACCCAAACTTAAACCTTGAACTCGTTTGATTCGAAACTAGTGAAACAAGTGCTATATAACAGAGGGTAATCATTCCAATCGAATCCTTTAAGCTTTCTATAACCCCGATTTCATATAAACCATACATGCACCTAGCATTCAATTACCATTATCATTCATGACCTGCAACTCTGTTGAACTCTACATTCTAAGTCTCTCAACGACAATTAATCAGGGGCTATCGATTATCAACATCCTTAGAAACTCTAAAACTTATCAATTGAATCATAACATCATCATCTCAGAAATTTTGATCTTAACCTCTGTCACGTTATTCTTTCTTCCAATCATCATCAAGTAAACTTTAAACAGGTAAATAGACATGCCGACACACTCAATTATATATGGGAAATCAAAGCCCTATGTTTATTTCAGTTAAATCGAATTGAGGTTCAATTTGGATCAAATCAAACTAGGGTTCATAAGGATTGGGGATTCGATTGATTCTTATTTTTATTAATTAAAAATAGAGTGTGAATAGATTTGTGCTTCGGCCTAACCGGTTAACACTTTGAGCTAATACAGGATAAACCCGGGTTCAACCTCGGGCACCCTCATATTCATTTTAAACCATTTTTCAAAACAATTTTAATTTAGAAAATAATAATATATTATTAAATTCATATACAAATTATTTTTGTTAAATAATGTTAATCCAAAAACTATTTATTAATTTTTGTAAATTTTAAAGCATATAATTTCACATTTTCTTTATTTCTAAAGGTTTTATATATTATAAAATAATATAAGATTTATTTATAAGTTTTAAAACTTATAAAATGATTCTAAATCTAAAATATATTATTTTAAATGATTTAAAATCAATATTTATTACAAATAAAAACTTTTAAATAATTAATTATCAAATTAATTTTTTCTACCAAATATAGTTAAATGATTAGTTATTAAAATTAATTATTTTAATATTCAACCTTTATTTACTTTAACTATCATAAATCAAACATTTAATTAGATTATTCGAATAAACTTTAATTATATTATCTTCATCTATTAATAATTACTATTGTTCAAATTCTATCAATCACTTAAATCAAGTTATATAATAAACTCAAATACATTATTTTATTTTAAAATATTTATTAAACCCAAATCCCAATTAAAACCCTACTTTAGTCTATAAATTATTATTATTTTAACTTAGGATACCATTCATTAGGTTAACCATGAGGAAATAGTTGGTGTCTAATATAGCATAATAGTATTCAAGTCACATCTTAAATCTATCAAGTGGGTATTCATAATTCATTTTTCTATGTTTATTATTTGGGGGAAATCATGTAACACTTATACAATCATTTGTTTTTCACTGTTAATCTATTCAAAATTTCAATTATTATAATGCTATGTTATTACCTGCAATAATGTGTTTATAATTAGATAAACTAGATGTTAACATAATTATTAATTTATGTAAACCACGACAACAATAGTAGATTTATTGGTTTGATAACCACACATCATTTAATTATTCAGGGGTGATTAAAACCGGATTCATGCTTATTCATAAGGCTTCATATATGAACCAAGTCAATTTAGTCATTAGTTTTGATTGTATTTGATTTGTCTTTTATGTTACATTATTACATTATAAGTATTGACATTGCCATAAGAATTGAATTATTTAAATCAGTTTATTCTATATAATTATGTATGAAAACCTATATTTACTCACTGGTTAATTTTTTAACTGACTCGTTATTTTACACATGATTTCAAGTAATGTAGCTTAGTGGACATCTACATGCTCATAATAGGACTTGAACTTAGAAAAATAAAAAGACAAAATTATATTTATTTGAGTTATTGTTTGGTTGTAATGAATAATTTGACTAGTATTTATCAATTAAAAATTGAATTTAATATTATTTCAACGTATTTTATTACCATATGCTATAAACAATCGATTCATCTACGTCTGCCTTGATGATTCCACCATTGGTTGGGTGTGATAATAAAATGCTTTAAATGTAATAACATTAAAGTTATGTTCTTAAAACAATATCATATGTTTTTATTATGCTCTCAGCTCATATATGATAACATATGTAGTTGTTTTGAGAAAAACAAAAATATATAAAAAGATTGTTCAATCATAATGGATGTAGAAAAAAAAAGATTGTTTAGCTAGTGATATGAATGTAACAAGAAAGGCCTTGAGGCAACGTGCTTGTTTAACTACTAGTAATACATTGTACATCTGTCTTATTATATAATAATATTACATCAATTTAACAATAGTAGAGTTATAAGTCTTTAGTGGCATTCTAGACCTCTATCTCCTCTTAAGCTAGCCTATAATTTGCAACCTTACAATCACTTGGCACCTAAGGTACATGCTCATAAAAACATTTGGGACTCAATATAAAATTGATGAGTTCTTAAAAATAAAATTCTTCAAAACACATGATTATTGATTATAGCATTAAGCAGATACTACCATGATAAATAGATACAAACAGATACTAAAGCCATGATAAATGATACAAACATAACTATTATGTACAAAAAAATCCATTTGTAAAAAAATCAAAAGAACCCACCTCAATCAATCAGGTCATTGAAACCATCTACTCAGGTTTACAACTATCAAATATTATCATATAAACAAACTAATATTGTTTAGACTATTATCAGGTAACAAATAGCAACTATCTTAGAGATAATTCGCTATCACATTCTATTTGTTAGCATTATTCTAGCATTTTCTTATGCCCTACCCTATTCCGCTAGTACAACTTTTACCAGTTAGCATATCTTGGGCATTTCACTTATGCTCGTGCCAACCCTCAGGACTACTTGATACCTTCCTCGACATTGATGCTAACACCTAATAATGATTACAAAAATGATAACAATAATAACAACAACAACAATATATAATAATAACTACTTAAATGAGAATATATGTGAACTATTTACGACAATTTGATGTAGAGTCTTCCCTATCCACGCTCCTACTCGAGCTCTAAACTTGACTATTAACAACACCTAACGGGGGATTGAGGGTTCGTGATTCTTAATGTTAAGGTGTGTCCTTTTAAAACTGATATTGTAAAGTCAATACTAAAATTTCTATTTATAAAGTCTCATGAGATGTGAGATTAAAAGTGAGTAGCTAAGCTAGCTTGCTTACTTATATAATTAATTCAACTGCTTCACTTTTTTTTTCTTATATAACTTTCATGATATAACGTTTTATAAGATCTCGAATATGTCGTTGGCATGAACTCATTTTTCTCTACGAGTTGGCTTAAGTATCATTAAAAATAGAGTAGTTTAAGATGTAATATATTATTATATTTAGATATATTTAAATGGTCTAAATTGTCTATAAACATTAAGTTTCCATTAGTCATTTTACTTGTTATTTACTTATTTTACAATATATGAAATATAAGTCTTATATTTCTTGTGTTTTTAATGATTACATTAAGGTTCATGCCATTACATAATCTCTTTTAGCTTATTACAAGTTCATATGACCCGAAGACTCAAGATATTACAACATGTTGATCTCCTTGTCGTTGCGCCACTCCCTCGTAGGACTACGGTTGTAACACCCCAAACTGACAAGGCTGATGTGTTACTATCACGGTAATCAAAATCCAAAACACAATCTCATAATTAATAACGATTAAAAGTCTAAATTCAAAAAAAAGAAAACATTAGTCTATAACCCAATCAAAGTTTATTACATCAAAATAAATATAAGTCTTCTTTATCCACGTTCCCACTCTTCACTCCCCTCCTAGACGTGCATGAATACAAAAGTACGCCTAAGTATAACGCCCAATGAATGATATAACAGATAACAAAATAAACATATTTGATGATAACAAAGAAGAAGATAACATATATACCAAACCGAACATAACGTGAGCTAATAATCATATCATATAATAACTGAACAGAGGGAACACAGGTAGCGAGTCAATGAACCAATGTGAAATGGAGTATGATCAGACATACAAACCATTCACCAGAGTTCTAAATGGAGTGGTGTGCAACCATCCATCAGGAAATAACATGACTAACCTAAGATCGATCCATACGCCTCTAAGGAAATAACAATATAACAAGACGACCAATATAAATTCAGAGTCCTCTTTAAAGACGCCGTGATCTCAGCTCACCGCTACGGTTGGTGCCGCGTCATTGATGCCGCAATGACGCGTCTTAGTCAATTTCAAGATAGGGAGAGCTCTGGTAACAAAGTACATAAATATAGAGTAGTCTAGCTACTTATAACAGGAATACAAAACTAGAGATGAACATGAATTTAACAATTAGATAGTAATCGGGAATCCGTACCTTAGTCAGGGAAGAAAAGTAACCAAGTTCGAGTTGTCCTCAAGTTGTACTAGCACCTAAACGGAGGTATTAGTCTAGTATCACATGACGAAGTAGTGACGATCGGCTCGGATGGTAAGGGCAGCGACACCGGGCTGGATTGATAGCAAAATGGTTCAGATACGATGGCGTGAACAACTTGGTCGATGATCAAACAGAAACGGATCGAAACGGTAATGATAATGGTCCAGGATGTACGAAAACCTGTGATGCACGGTGGAGCTTAGCAGGCAATTACCGATATGAATATGATTAGAGGTGGCAAAAGAAGTCCAAGGATGTGATTTTGGGTTATAATGGGTGTTTTAAAAATAAAGATGGGTTAGAATTGATTAAATAAAAAACACAAGTGGGTCAAGATGGGTTAAAAGTTTTTTTAACAAAAAAGAAACATAGGTCGATATGGGTTTTAAAAATTAGATCTGCAAGTTACAATAAGTCAATGTTTATTTCACTCAAATTGATCGCCTCCGTCGCACAAGGCACCACCGCACCACCGCACCACCACTGCATCACCACCGGTCCACCACACCACCACCACACCTACAGCCTCCCACCTCCGTCGAGTTTCATCGCGCACCACCACCGCACCACCACCGTACCACCACCGCATCACCACCGGTCCACCGCAACACCACCGGTCCACCACCTCACCTACAGCCACCCACCTCCGTCAAGTTTCATCGCACACCACCACCGCACCTACAGTCGGGCTCCGCATCAGTCTCCACCTCTGTTGAGTTTCATCGCTCACTACCACCACACCTACAGTCGGGCCTCCGCTTCACTATCGCACCATCATCATTGATTTATTGAAGGTACCGACCCTTTATAGATGATGTCGTATATGTATCTGTTTGAGCCCGTATATGCGTATGTCTATATGTGTTGTTGGATTGTAAAGCTCTAGTAATGACTTTTTTTAAAAATGATCCGTCCTGATCCGAACCCATCCTGACCCAAACCCATCTTAACCCAAACCCATCCTAACTTAACAACCGACCCAATCCAACCCGCCTATTTTGCCACCTCTAAATATGATGGTGTGATGGAACGGTGGTTAATGATGATGCCAATGGTCTCTAAAACAGAAAAAAAAAAAACACGGAACCGGAGGCTGTGAATCAGAGATTTTGTGAGGTTGAATGAAGGGTTTAGTGCGGTATAAATTGACCGGTCGAACCATGGTTTCGGTAGGGATTTACATCCCGGTTCCTCCGTGAGTTTGTTGTCGCAGATAATAGTTGAAAATAGCGGGATCAAGGTGGAGATTAGCTGATTACGCAATGAGGACGAGGAATCAATTTCGTTTTAAATATCAAATTTGAAATTTGGTCGCATAATGGGTCGGTTCATTAGTATTATGTATATTTTATATTTACTCATGTAGTCTTGTTTAATTTCTTAACATATGTAGCGGTATGTATTTATGTATCTTTGTTTATTAATGGTTATTAATATCTTTTTGGTTATTACTGCATCCGATCCCTTAAAAAAATTTCGTCCATGAAATTTGCTAGGCATGTACGGATAACCGATAGAATTTATAACAGAACGGATCCTGAACAAAAGAATAATTCTAGGCTTACCAAACTTGATACGTATAAATGACTTTATTATGATACTGAAATAGATTGATTTCATAAAATCAAAACATATAATCATAATTTTGAGTCGACATATGCTAAAAGTAGATAGACTGAATGCAAGTTACTAAGAGGTAAATAAATCCGGATGTGAAGAACGGATCGTCTCTTCCGTCTCCCATGTAGCTTCACGTTCAGAATGGTTCTTCCATAACACCTTAACGAAATTAATAGCTTTCCTACACATAACACGCTTTTGTGATCAAGAATAGCTTCTGGTTCTTCTTCAAACAATAAATCTTCACGAATCACATGAAGCGGATAATTCACAACGTGAATAGGATGATAGTTGTACCCCCTCAGGATTGATACGCGAAAGACATTATGCACATGTGACAACCGAGCCGGTTAGCTAAACGGTAAGAGACTTCGCCAGCTCTTTCTAAAATCTCAAATGGCCCGATGAATCTAGGGTTGAGTTTCCCTTTGATGCCGAAACGATGCACACCTCTGCATGGCGAAACTTTTAGAAACACTTTTTCACCGATATTAAGTTCCAAAGCTCGACGGTGGCGATCTGCATAACTCATCTGTTTACTTTGAGCTTCTTTTAGTTTTTCTCAAGCAAAGGCAACTTTCACGTTCGTAATCTGTACCAACTCAGGTCCTTCAATAATTATTTCACCGACCTCTTCCCAACATATGGGTGCCCAACATTTACGACCATATAATAGCTCAAATGGTGTCATATCAATGCTAGCTTGCCAACTATTATTGTAGGCAAACTCAACCAAACACAAATACGCATCCCAATTCCCGCTCCACTCTAAGGCACAAGCTCGAAGCATGTACTCGAGTGTATGAATCGTGTGTTCTAAACCTTAACTTAGTATCCCATGCGGCTTGTAAGCCCTTCCAAAAACGAGAAGTAAACCTCGGGTCTCGACTAGAGTGCCATGAAATCTGATAATCTATTGCGTAAATACCTCTAATAGTTTGGTAACAGAGAATTGTTGCTGGATTGGAAGAAAATGAACTGGCTTTGACAATCTATTCTCCACAACCCATATTGCATCATTCTTCCTAATGTCCTTGGTAACCCTGTCACAAAATCTATAGAAATATCATCCAATTTTCATACCGGAATAGGTAGTGGTTGAAGCAAACCACTAGCTCTGTGATGCTCAATCTTAACCTGTTGACAAGTAAGACATCTGCTGACGTATCTAGCCGCATAATATTTCATTCCATTCTACCAGAAATTCTGACGAACATCTTGATACATCTGGATAGATCCAGGATGAAAGAAGAAAACATATTTTTATTAGTGACAATTCTATATTTTAACCATCTTTAATTTAATTTTTTTTGAATAGCAAATTATAAATTATCCATTAAAATAGGCTGGCCAGCAAGGAGCTGGACAACAGCCAAGTACGTCATACAATGAATCCACCAAATTACATTATACAATTATTATACAATTACAAAGAAAAAGGTCTTTAATCTTTCCATTGAATTGACCCCAATATTGACTGGTGTTTCATCAAAAAGAAGCTCAGGGCTTTAATGTGCTCCAAAAGTTGAGTGATACAGGCTCGTTTAGAGTCTTTAACTTTATTAATCTTAGATTTTTAAATCTGAATTTTCTCTTTTTGTTTTCTAAATATCAGAAAATTTAAGTGAGGGATGTGATATATCACCTCTCATCTTTCTCCGTGACACTTTTACCCACATGGAGCATGGAACTTGTGACTCGTTGACTGGACAAGTTCAAATTAAATTTATGATAAATAAAGAAGATATTGATTACTTTAATAAATACATGAATGATGTTCAAAAGGTTAATGTTCTGAAACACCACACCGTGGTTTTTTTTGAATAACCAAACAAAGCAAAAGGAAGGAAAAAAAAGAAATACAACACCTAATGTTCTGAACAATATATTTTGAAAATGAACCGGATATCAAAATAAACGTTATATTCATTCGATGGTTAATCAACGGAAAAATTGATCTTTGATCTCTTTGTGCGCTTGTTCATCGTCAAATCCATATGCTGTCACCGTTTTGTTTGTGTGAAACCCAAATAAAACCCCGTAGTTAGTTATATGTCGCCCCTAGCAACCACCGATTCTTTAGGGAGCAGCGGGATCGGCCCTGAGGATTTCCAAGAGATCTTAGGCCCGGAGTTAGAATAAAAAAATAGTCTTATTATACGACATATAAGAAACTTTAAACTAAATAACTTGTATACAAAAAATTATAATATGACGATAATTGTTATAACAATAAACAAAACGAAAATATTATAGCAAAATGATCTAATTAGTTTACTTAATTGAATCGGGAGGCTATCCTAACGTTTTTGAACGAAAAGATCTTGATCAAGTTTTCATAATTCATGCTCTTTAATACACCTTTTTCAATAGCTATCATATAATACATAAATATGGGTTTTGCAATTGAGAACTATAAATCTGTAAAATATTACAAATGATTTTGAGATTTTTTGCCATAGTCTTTATCTTGGAAATAATCGTTAGCGAATAACTATTTAGAGTAAATTACTTGGACAGTCCTTGGGATTTGTATGTATTACAAATTTAGTCTCTACTTTTAAAATATTATAGATGCGGGACTGAACTTTATATGGTATGCATACCGACAGTCCCCGACGCTAACAAAAGGTAAGTTTCTCTGTTGAGTCAATTTAAATTACCAATATACTTCTAAATTTAACAAATAATAATTTCTAAATAAAATCTAACTTACCCCTCTCATACCCCACTCACCCACCTCACCTTACCCATCCCTTCATCTTCTTCTACCATCTTCATCTTTATGACCATCACCTCTTCACCGTCATGTGAGAAATCAAGCACCACCACCATTCTATTTTCACCACAACCAACACTCCATCTAAATCTCTATCACTCTCTATCTCTATCTCTATCTCTATCTCTCTCTCTCTTCTAAGGCCACCAGTCATAACGCCATCACCTTGAATCAAGTATGCGATCCACAATGAACCAGATTTGATGTTTTTCAAATCCAATTAGTATTTTGAACAGGTTGTCATCATGTATAGTGGTAGCAGTGGTTGTCTAATTGTGTAGTGGTGGGTCAAGGGTGCAAGCAGCGGCGGTGATGGTGGGTTGAGGGTGCTGCGGCGACGGTGGTGGTGGATTGATGGTGCAGGCGGCGACAGTGGTGTTGGGTTGAGGGTAGAGGTGGCGGCGGTGACGGGTTGAGGGTGAAGGCGGCAACAATAGTGGTGGGTTGAAGGTAGAGGCGGTGGTGGTGGGTCGAGGGTGCAGGCGGTGACGATGGTGGTGGGTTAAATGTATAGGCGGTGGTGGTGGGTTGAGGGTAGAGGTAACGGTAATGGGTGTTGAGTGTGAAGAACTATAATGTGGATAAGAAGATAAAAAAGTAAAGGTAAGTAACAGAGAAATTTAACTTTTATAGTGTCACGAACTGTCAGCATGCTCTTTTTATCTAGTTCAAGCCCACATCTATAATTTTCTAAGAGTGAAGACTAAACTTGCAAACCCGAAAACTATTCGTGTATTTAATCAACTATTTATTTATAATGAGTGATGTTATATATACCTCTCTATTATTATTTTTACTTGTTGTACTTCAACTTTTAAATTAATTTACATTTTCTTTTAACTTTTTTATTGAACACATCATCCCTAGATGTCAAATAAAAAACTTTTATGATATTATTAGTTAACAATACATATTTGAGTTGTCAGTAATAACTAATATTTTTATTATAACTGTAGACGTCATGTATTCATAAATATATATATATATATATATATATATATATATATATATATAATATATATATATATATATATATATATATATATATATATATATATATATATATATATATATATATATATATAATTTAACGGTAGAAGTCATGTATTCATAAATATATTTATATTACATATATATTAGCTGTAGACGTCATGTATTTATAAATTATATAGATTTTAGTTATATTTGTTTCTCTAATTACTTAACCATAAGTTTAAAATTTTGACTAGTAATAAGATAATTTCATTGAGGTTCAAAAAACATTTAATTTTAATGTGTGAATATAAAACTGTTTTAAAGTTATTTTAAGAGTCGGGTAGGATGAGTGAAAGAAGGTATCCATTGTTTTGAAGACCTGATTGGACTGGCCGGTCCGAACGGGAATCGAAGGAGTGGCCGAACTGGTTTGAACCAATTCTTTTTGGAGGGGTTCGACCGATCGGTTCGTCCCGAATTGGTGGTCGGCCGGGAACCAGACCGGTTGTCGAACCGGATTTTGATTTTTTTTCTTCTATTTTTGGATTTTATGTTAAGTTTTATTTATAACTATAAAATGCGCACATAAATTACTTATATTGAATTATATATATAACTATATATATAATATCCTATATATATAGTTTATAACGTTATCCTGTTTTTAAATCCGCTCCAACCACCGGACCAGTTCTAAAACATTAAAACTGGGTGTTGAACAATTTCGATGTCCGATCCGGTTATAAAAACATTATAACCCAACCCATAGTCTATTTGTTGGTAAAGTAGAATCAACTTATTATTATTAAAGAAATGTTCAAATAAAAAGTCTTTAAAAACTAAAAAGTCTAAGAGGAATCTTAGTCATCCATCTTTTTAATCAATGGTTAAGATCAAATTGTAAAGGAAAGTTTGTTGGATGGGTATTTTAGAAATAACCATTTTTGTTGACTTTTTACAAGTTTTTCTATTTTTTTAAACGTTCATAATGTCAAATGATATAAAATATATGACACAATGAACTGATATTTGACACAATATACGTATAAGACACAATGAGATGACGTATTTGATATAATGACCAAAATGTCATTCTCTTTAAAACAATAGAAGGACACGTATCAAGCTCACAATCATTTTTAGTTTTTTTAGATTAAATATTCTTTTTAGTATAATCCTACTCTTATAATTATTATTTTATTTTTATATTTGAAGTAAACGATATCACTATTATCTTCCCCTCGTGGAAGTAAAAGTTTATCAAATGTTCTTTTAAAACAACAAGTTCGAAAAATAAAACTAAACTAAAACAACACAAAAGTTATCCGGAAATCACAACCAGTTTTCTTCAATTTTATAAGATGATTAATACATCAATTTTTAATATGAGTTAATTGGAGAAACAGCCCTTGTGATTCGATTAGATTGTATGGTTTTCGAACTTTAAAATGGCATGGATATTCCAAAGTTATTATAAAGTGTTGCATCTTTAGTTCTTGACATGAAATGAAATTAAATTATTAGATTTACTTACAGGATGGTTAATGTGATTGGGTTTGATTTTACTTTTGGTCCTTAGTTTTCAAAAATTACAAGGTTGGTTCAAAACTTTACACAAACGTAATATGTTTGATCACTAAGTTGGATGAACGTTATCTTTGTCCGTTAAATATTTTAAAATGACTAAACATCCTTGGTTTTGTTTTACAAGATACATCTAAAATAAGGGGACCCACCTAAATTTAGACATCTAGCACTTAATCCCTGTTACCTGATGGTCATAAACCACAATCTCCATCGTCGGCGACCAGTCTCCTCCCCCTACGGCCCTACAGTCACCTTCTCCCTCAGCACCAGCTCTAGTCCCCCATCACGAAACACACCCGCCAACACCTCTCCATTACAACAACATAAGGCCAATCGGTTACGGCCCGACGGTTTTAGGCAAACATAAGGTCAAATATAACAATTTCACGAGGAGGTGATGTTGAGGTCAGCCTGTTTTAAGCCAACTCCATCTTGCGAGACTGCCGGCGATTGATTAGAGGGCAGATGTGGGGTGGAGGAGGAAGACGGTGCCGGAGAAGAGAGACAACAGTAGTAGTCCGCCAGTTTAATCAGGTAAAAAGTGTGGTGTTACAGAGATGGTGGGTGGCATTGTCGGAGTGTTTAGCGCCATTAGAGAGAGGTGGGAGTGATGGGAGTATGGTGGCCATTGTTGGTGTTGCAGTGGCGGTGAACAGGTGGTGGCGATGGTTGGTTGTACATGGCCGATATGCTGAATGGTGGTGGAGGTGGGTGGTTGTACACCGTCGACGGTCACGATGGTGATTGATTTTGACATTTCAGATGAAAGAGGGTGGATTATTGGACCGTGCCGGCAAGATCCCTATAAAGAAAGCCGCACAGAAAGAGAAGACTACTTGAAATTCGGTGGGAATCCACAAAGATAGCGTAGGAGATATCCAGATTTTAGACATGAAAACTCAAAGCCTTAATATTTCTGTTTTGAACACTCAAAAGATTAATCAATGGCAACTACTCTAAACCTAGATCTGTAAAGAAGATTAATCAAGATACATTTTTCTTGTATAAATTGCTCGGGACGTTCATTCCGGATTTAACTAGGCGACAAGAGACTGAGGGTGAAAATCAAAGAGCCATAATCTATCTTCTTTGGGCAGGGCCGATAAAACGACTTCTAACTAGAAAAAGGGAGACGAGGGATGGCCAGTACCACACCAGAGAAACGAGGAAGACGAGAGGTTTGTAGACCGACTAGGTTACTGGTGGAGAGAAAGAGTTAAGGAGCAATATTTTTAAAACAAGATCGGATGTTGAACCAGACGTGTTCGGATAGATTTAAAAATCGGATGTCGTCATAATTATATATATAGGATATTATATATATAGTTATATATAATTCAATATAAGTAATTTATATGTGTCTTTTATAGTTATATATAAAACTTAACAATAATTTTATGTCCAATACATTAATTTATTGTTTAAAACCCTGTTTTACCCATTAAAATCAAAAACCATAAAAGATTAAACAAAATCTGGTACGACCACCGGTCCAGTTCCCGGTTTGATCACCGATTCGGGACGAACCGGCCAGTCGAACCCCTCCAAAATAAACTAACGTGAACTGGTTCAGCCACACCTCCGATTCCCAGTCGAACTGGTTGGACTGGCCGGTCCGATCAGGTCTTCAAAACACTGGTTTAGATAGAGAGGGAGAGAGTTCAGAGAAAGGAAATTATATATGAATTGTTTTTTTTTTTAATTTTAATTTCATTTGTTTTTTTAAATTATAACTATTTGTTTTGTTTTAGATAGGGGTAAAAATGTTGTTTACGTCGGTTTAACTTGAAAAGTTAACACTCATCCATGCTACGGACTAAATGTGTAATACTTTAAAATAATTTTGGATTATCCATGCAAATTTAAAATTATGAGAATCATACATGCAATCTCACCAAATCATAGAAACCATTTATGCAAATAACTCTTTCAATATTTAATCAAAGTAAAATTGTTTTTTAATCATGAGTAATTTATCAAGCAGTTTTCTTCTTAAAAATATAAGAGTTAAATGCGTTTTACGTCCCTGAGGTTTCATAAAAATTGTCATTTGAATTTAAAAGTTTAAAATGTTGCCATTTGCGTCCAAAGGTATCACTAAAATTGTCATTGAATCCATTTGACTACACCTACTAACACGGTTAACTTTTTCCGCTAAGTTTCCAACATGAGAGTTATTTTGATAAAAAAATTACAAAATAAAGAACCAACTCATATGAGAGTTTTTATATGTTTAGCCTCTTTTGATAATTGCAGTTATGATTTGACTCTATAATAGTCGTTTATTGTTTTGTCTTCTTAATGTATTTTGGTTTAATAATCGTGTTATTTTTGACCGTTTTATTAAACATAGATTTTTTTGGTTTAAAGCTTAATTATGACTACGATGATTGATGTTTTATGATTATTATTCATGAATAGTTAATGTCATATTATTAATTATTTTTATACTTTTATGATAATCTGTCTTTTATGATTATGATTCAAATAATTTATATTATATGACTTGTTTGTTTATTTATAAATATTTTTGTTTTGTATGTTTTATAAAATTAGTAATGAATTCCTTTTAGTTAGTTATAATTATATTTTATTTTATATAATATGATGTCCAGAGGTGTCTTTCTTGATGAAATGAAAGAAATGCTGACCTATCATTCCTGGTAAATTAAAACCGCAATGGTGATTACCAAAGAAGACTGAACGTCTAAAATTTATCACGTAGAGCTGATTTTTTATTTTGTAATTGTTTTAACTAAAATACCTCTAATTTAGGAAATTTAACGGAAAAACTTAACGACTAATTAGGAGTAGTTAAATGGATTCAAATGACAATTTTTGTGAAATTTTTGGATGCAAATAGTAAAATTTAAACTTTTGGATTTCAATAACAATTTATATAAAACCTCAAAAATATAAAAATGCATTTAACTCAAATATAATATACGAATGCATTTAACTCAAAAATATAATATACGCATGAAATCATGTTTTGTCACGTGGATTTTGGATAAGATTAGCTGGCAATGACATTAAAGCCGTACTGCCATTTCATTACACTTCCTATAATCTCCTTTATAATAATAATTCTATTACATATGTATTTGTTAGTAGTTTATTTATAGAGTTTTTTTTTTTTTAATTTTACTCTGATAAAAGTAATTATTTTTTTAAAAAAAATTAAAGATATTAATTTATTTTTAAAAGTTTCATATGTTGTTAATTTAATTCAAAAGTTTTATTATTTGGATTACAGTTGAAACAATGATGAAACTTTTGGACTAAATTGAAACAACTTATGAAACTTTTGAAGGTAAATTGATTTTTAATCTTTTTGAGAAAAATGACTATTTTTATCAAAACTCAGAGAACAAAAATGAAATGAACTTTTTATTTATAATATATGTATTTGATTTTATTGTTGGATGATTTATTTTTATTTTTAATTATTCTTAGACAAGTTTTCTTAAATTCCTATTTAAATCTTTTATACATAAAAAATAAGTAAACTACTATGTTATAAGTTATAATTCTGTAATTTATAATTCTAAAATTATTTCATGTTTCGTCGTGATGATATAATATTTAAAAATTAAAGAGTTAATTACATGAAAAGTCCCTGTGGTTCTGTTTTCACTTTTAGTTATCAAGTTTGAAAAATTACAAGATCGGTCAAATACAAATGGTCCAATGATTGCCCACCATAAGTTAGTAACCTTTAACCACTAAAACAGTTAGAATTTTGTTTATTGGATTCACTCAATTAATATTTTTTTTGAACGGTTGAATAACCGACGGGCCAAAAACCAAAGTCGCGTGGTATAATTTGATTGAACACAACTTTTAAGAGATCGTAAATGATAGAGAACTCAATACGATGTGATGCTATCATGTAAATAGGTTGATCGTACCATAGAATTTTGGCCATTGTCTTGCAAATTATTTATAGATATTCTATAAATATTGTAGCATTTTCAATTAGAAAGTGAAACTTAAATATTGAATCACAATTGATTATTTTTATCTCTTCAGAAAACTTATATAAAAGAGTCAAGTTCAGGGTACATGATCTTATGTTGGCTCACGTTAGAATGAAATTTTTTGACATTAATGAAATATGAGTCGTGTTTGGATTTAATATTTTATCTCGTGGTCCTCCCAGATTGGCAATATTAACACCTAAACGTGAGAGAAGAATAGCTTTGTAAGAGATTGAAAGAAGAGAGAGAGGGAGAGGGGAAATTGGGTGTAAGCATAGATTTGAAGCCAATTGAAGGGGTTAGGCTATGATGCATTTTGGATGACTTTCTTAAAGACACTTGTCTTGTTATTATTTTGTCACCACTCTAAAATCACAACGTCAACAACGAACGTGTAAATTAATTAAAGAAAATACAAACTACAGAAAGGGTGGGATGTAATTGGAGAAAAAGACGGGCAAACAATTGCGTGATGGTTGGCAGCTTCGAAGGGATAGATATGAATTTTCACAAGTCAGAAGTCATCAACTCATTACTATTGATCTATTTTCTATATTGGTGTGTTTGTCAAAATCAATCTTAGCAATGAGCTGTAGCAGGTATTTTAAATTATAGACCTCAGTTATACCTAAATAAAAAAATTGATATAAAATACGTGAGACTAATAAAATCTTATTTTATTCTTCTATTATAATATTAACATAATAATTATTTACATATCATATAACATGACATTCTCACTAGTCATCTCATCTTAGTTTTATTATAAATTATATTCTCAAAAGCCAAATAACTAATTTTTAAATTTTTTTCTTTCTCTCTATATTACAAATAGCAATGTTATAGTTTGATATTTCGATTTGTAAATTTTGACTGGTGTTTGCTAGTTATAATAATAAAAGTCGCAAATGTTTCATTTCCTTTTTTATAAACAAGCGTTTTTCTTTGAATTTAAAGTTTTTATATCATTTTTAATGTTTTTTTAAATAATAAGTAATATCACTCTTTAATTTGCTTATATTTTTTAATTAATAAATAATTATTTAAAAAATTAAACTCAACTCACACCTCACAAGTCATTGGTTATAACACATATTTAGTGTGTGAGTAAGTTTCTGTTTATTTGACGTCAAAGAATATTAATTATTACATTTATGATTGGTGCACAAAGAATATTAATTAACACAATTATAAAATTATTATGCATCAATTTGTTTACAAAGGTTATATAATCAAAATGTCAAGATTGTTAAATTTAAAACCAATATTAAAACATAAATAAGAAAATAACTAAAACTTTGGCGATATATCATCAAAAAACTATAATTTAAAACTATTTAACAAATAACCAATATTCAATATTCACTGTAACTAGATAAAAGATCATGTATTACAATATATATAGATTGATTGTGAGCGAGAAAGATAAGAATTCCATTACCTTAATTAGTAACAACCGTTTGACCAACGGATTTGACGGTTTGGTCAACAACAATAACATATTTGTAATATAATATACATGTTTAACTATCGTTAAATGATAATAAGATTAATTTGTTGATGAGAATGGACGCTACCATTAGGGCACGGCAAGTCTACAACCATGTTTTTTGGGCACGAAGCAACTCAGACCATCCATGTTTTTCTTTTGTTGACTTTGTTCCGGGCCGAGATTTTTCTATTATACCGACCAATGTCCAAGAGGATATGTTTTTTTTTTTAATTTTAAAAACAGGTTTATGAAGTTAATAAAACCAAGTTAGTAATTATTCATTTATATCAGTGATTGAACTAGTAACCTTCAAAAGAATCAAAACTTTCTACATCCCCCTTGGACCATTAGATTAATGGATCATTAGCATAAGAGGAAATGTTATTTGACTTGATGTTTATAGATAGATAGTTAATATTGGTTACTTCGTTCCCTGCCCTTTTTTTCCGTTAAGTTCAATTTTAGGCCTGTAAATAAACAAAGCGTTCGAGAACTATTCCGCCTAAAGTTTGTTTATGTTTGTTCACTTGATTTATGAACAAATACGAACACAAATTTTGTTTACTTTAATTAAATAAATGAACATGAACATAATTTTTTTTATTAATTAGATGATTCAACATGAAGACAATTTTTTTTAACTTAATTATATGAACAAACATGAAAACATGTTATGTTCGTGAACGTTCTTTTATTTATGTTCATATATTTTCGTTTATTTGGGTGCATATAATTTTAATTTGTTTTTCCTTCGTTTATATTCTTTTATTTACGTGTGTTTGTGGATAAATTATGATGTATTAAACTTGTTTATTTGTGATCATTAATGTCATATATGTTTGTTCACTTATGTTTTATTTTTTAATTTGTGTCCGTTTATGTTTGTGAAATGTTTCTTGTTTGTCAAAGAATGAACACAAACATTTCCATTTTCATAAAAAAAACGAAGATAACAATAAATCATATTTGATTATTTGTTGATGTTCGCATTTGATTAAAGTTAAATGAATCAACATAAGACATGATCATATTTGATTATATGTTCACGTTTGCATTTGGTTAAAATTAAAAGAAGGAACATAAGCATGAAATTAAAGCTTATGTTTGTTGAATTCGTTTAGAGGTATGTAAAATGATGGAGCATGTATGTAGTATTTTTGGAGCAGATCCAATGTAGGTGTATAAGTAAAATAAATAAAAATAGGAGTTAAGTAACCATGGTTAAGTTGAAGAGCGGTTTAGGGAAGCAGTTGTCAACGGAGATCAGCTATATATAACCCTGCCTGCCTGACTCTGTGTCAGACATATCTTTCATGATCAATTGAAATTGAAATTGAAATTGAAATTGACTTGTTCTCCAGCTAGCGGTGAGTAGAGTTATCGGTTTCGATCAAATCCATTAGTTATTTTGTGAATGAAATAAGTAGCAACCTTTACCTGCAGTTAGCTGTGTGATCGAGAGATCGAGAGAGAGATGGCGTCTTCAGAAGGGAGTGGGAAGGGGGACTTTAGGTTTCCCAGGACGCCGACGAAATTAGGGGGAAATGGACTCCCCAGGATTCAAACCCATGGAAAGAAGGAAGACCAGATCTGTCATGACGACAGTGTGCCCCCGGTTAAAGCGCAGACCATTGACGAGCTGCATTCCCTCCAGAAGAAGAGATCTGTTCCAAACACCCCTATCAAACCACTCTCGCCATCGCCAGTTTTTAATACTATTCTCTCCGAAGAAGACCGCCACAAACAACAGCTTCAATCCATTAGGTCCATTTCCGTTTATTCGTACCCACCTAGCTTTTCATCAATTTTAGTATATTATACTATATATAGCTACAGCTTCAAAACATATATAAGTAAGTAATTAACTAAATATACATATAATTGCCAAGTATAGCGCCTCGTTGGCTTCGTTGACGCGAGAATCCGGGCCGAAGGTGGTAAAGGGAGACCCCGACCGGAAAAGCGAAACACCCAGGGCTCACGTGACCCATCACGTGCAGGCTCCTACTCTCAGCACCAGCGACAGCGCCCTCAAGTTCACCCATATCCTCTACAACCTCTCCCCAGCGGGTAATTAACATGAATCATGAAATATTAATTTATTAATTGATCCAATTAATTCAATTCAATATGTGATATCTGGCCGCCCGGTTAATTATTGCATGTGTGGCAGAACTTTACGAGCAAGCCATAAAGTATGAGAAAGGGTCGTTTATAACATCCAGCGGGGCTTTGGCCACGTTATCTGGTGCCAAGACAGGGCGATCACCAAGGGATAAGCGCGTCGTCAGAGACGACACAACCGAACATGAACTCTGGTGGGGGAAGTAAGTACTCATTATCCCACCTAGCTTCATCCCATTCATCCTAGCTACGTACATATATATATATATATAATATATAATATATATATATATATATATATTATATATATATATATATATATACCTTTTTAACTAATATACATACTGCCTGCCTGCAGGGGCTCTCCGAATATTGAGATGGATGAACACACTTTCTTGATCAATAGAGAGAGAGCTGTCGATTACTTGTGCTCCCTTGATAAGGTCTCGTCTTCTCATCTCATCTCTTCTCTTCTCTTCTCTTCTCATTATTAATCCATAATTAATCTCCCTAATTACTACTAGCACCAAATATGCTACCTGTCCCTTCCCTCTAATTATAAGAAAACAATAACACCTTTTTATATCCTCCCGCTCAACATGCATGCTAATATATATAACCCGCCCGCTTAATTAGCCCCACGTCAATAATAATCAAACACAAGATACATGTTATCGAAGAAAAAAATACAAAAAAAACTCATCTCTTATTAACGTAAACATGACCTGTACTAATCATGGGACTCCTATAACTAATCCTTTTACTTTCTAAATTACCCGTTTAGGATGGAATTCTTTTAGTAGAACCAATCCACTTATCATTGTTTTAAGACTAAATTACAAATTTCATTCTTTATGTATATATCTAATTATGGATTAGATCTTTTATGTTTACATCTTTTGGTTTGATAGTTTGAAAAATTCCGTTCTTTAACTTAACGACTGTTAACTAATGGGGTTAACTCAAACCCATGTACAAATCACACGAGGGAAGAATAGATATTTTGATCCAAGAAGTGTGATAAAAATGACTCCATCAATTTTTTTTTTACTTGTTGGTTTTTATTTTAAAATTCTATATACCTAAAGGGTTTATTTTTTATTTTAATTTTCAACCCTTTCGTTGTGTATTGGCGTTGTGAAGCCCTCTATCACTGTTTTTTTGGTTTTTTTTTTCTATAGTTCTATCCTAAACTCTCAAACTCTATTTTTGTTTTCTTTTAGTTTTCAATTTTAACATTAAAAAAATTAGGCAATCTCATGTTTTTTGATTTAGTCTTTATTCATAATTTATTTTTATGATAGGTTCTTTAGTTTTATTGACTTTTTTAGATGTCCCATTAACACTTACAGGATTAACTTGATTTTTTATTAATTTAATTAATAGTTTTGGATTAATTAGTTAGAAATCATATGATGTTTTGAACTAATTATATAGGACCGATTGTTAAACCTAAGATAGAAAGCTTTAGAACCTTTGATATTTATAACATAGATGGGAGAATGATTATACCTAGAAAGTGGGATTAAAATAACTATTCAACCATCATATGATTTGCATTTATATATGGGTTCGAGTTAACCAAACTAATTAACAATTGTTAAATTAAAGGACAAAATCATTATAAACTATCAAACTAAAGGATTATCTGTGTAATTAATAAATACTAATGATTTAATCCATAATTACATATATATACATAAACGATGAATTTTATAATTTATGTTTTTAAACTCACAATTGGATAGTTGAGTTTCAATCTTTAGATTTTATGATATTAGTTTATCAAATATTGAAAACTTTGACATGCTTTCCATCCATTTAGTGAAGGCGGGGGACCCACTAGGCAGTTTTAACTTATCAATCCTCAGAAGTCAATATTATAATTAAATTGGTTAATAATCAAACTTGGATCATCTTCATGTGCGGCACCACGTTTCCCGGCCGATATATTGTAGTGCTTGTCAATTCTTTCTTATATAAAAGCTTTCAGTTCCTTTCGTGAGTGTTTTCCTTTGATCATTTAGTGAGATTTATGTTAGTCAATTGTAGCAGTTATTTACTTATTTATATAATTAAACCACACTTACCTCTACTTCAATTCTCGTTGACTTCAAAAAATCTTTAATTGTTACTTTCATAAAGTAACAAGCGCGGTTGACATTATTATGCTTACTAAAAAAAAAAACCCTGCAGGTTTACGTGAATGATCAGTTTCTGAACTGGGATCCGGTTCACCGTATCAAAGTTCGTATCGTATCAGCCAGAG
Source organism: Flaveria sonorensis (assembly GCA_025506505.1). Lineage (NCBI taxonomy): Eukaryota > Viridiplantae > Streptophyta > Magnoliopsida > Asterales > Asteraceae > Flaveria > Flaveria sonorensis. Next base: position 428,973 of record CM046425.1, on the reverse strand, counting down.
CCTATCATTCATTGTTCATGCATAACATGTAAGTAGCTAGCATTGAGTTTCTTTGTCATGATCACAAGTTTCAAGCGAGGTAACTAGGTTATATATATATATATATATATATATATATATATATATATATATATATATATATATATATATATACATATATATATATATATATACATATATACATATACATATATATATACATATACATATACATATATATATACATATATACATATACATATATATATATACATATATACATATATATATATATATATATACATATATATACATATATATATACATATACATATATATTATAATATACATATACATATATATATACATATACATATATATACATATAATATATATATTATATATATATATATATATATCTTTATCTTTATCTTTATCTTTATACTCTAATATAATAGTTACTTGAGATGACACATGACAACACCACAATCATCCTCATCAAAATTTGCCGCCTCTCTCTCATATTAAATAATTACCTTAATTATTAATAATATTATTTAATACTTATTTAGATTTAATAAATTAAGAAAGAAATCTATTCATTCATTAATGTTATTTCTAAATAAATAAATTTTTTTTTATAAATAATAATTTTTACTAAAGCATAAAACTTTTTTAAAAATACGAAATATTTTAAAATTGGTATTTTTAAAAAGTCAATTTTTTAAAAATCAAAATATTTAAATTTAGGAGTTATAATAAGAAAATTTTTAAAAATGATATTTTTATACGGTTTGTTTTAGAACAAAATGTTTATTTTTTTGGAAAAAAAATTAAAACAAAATTTTAAAAAGTTGATATCAGTGTTTTATTATTTATAGTCATTTCTCATATGTAATTTCAGTCATATCATATCTTTAAATATAATTTTATAATTATTAATTTTTATTATATTAATATTTTATTTATTCAACCCGTGTAATACACGGGTTGACTAAATCTAGTATATATATATATATATATATATATATATATATATATATATATAAGGTAATATGAACAAGCTAGGAGTTCATATATATATATACATGCAGGTGCATCCGACCCACTCCTGAAGAGCTGGAGAATTTTGGTACTCCCGACTTTACAATATACAACGCAGGAATGTTCCCGTGTAACCGTTACACTCATTACATGACATCCTCCACAAGCATAGATCTTAATCTAGCCAGAAGGGAAATGGTGATCCTTGGAACCCAATATGCTGGTGAAATGAAAAAAGGGCTTTTTGGTGTCATGCACTATCTCATGCCTAAACGCCAGATCCTCTCCCTACACTCTGGTTGCAATATGGGGAAAGACGGTGATGTCGCCCTCTTCTTTGGGTTATCAGGTAGATGTATATATATATCACTATTATTATTAGCTTATAAGTTAACATACTGGAGGAGCCCAAAATATAATTTGCATTAATTTCTCTCTAGGCACCGGAAAGACTACCCTGTCGACAGACCACAACAGATACCTGATTGGAGATGATGAGCACTGTTGGAGTGAGAATGGTGTGTCTAATATTGAAGGCGGTTGCTATGCCAAGTGTATTGATCTATCAAAGGACAAGGAACCTGATATCTTCAATGCCATCAAGTTCGGAACTGGTAGGCCGGTCAAAATAAATGCATCATATTCCTATTCCTATCCTTTCGTTTCATTTCTCTGGCTAGCTTGTTCATGTTTATGTATATATGCCTGGCAGTGATGGAAAATGTAGTGTTCGATGAGCATACCCGAGAGGTGGACTATTCAGACAAATCTGTAACAGGTGAACATAATTCGAAGCTAGTGCATGTGGTTACTGCAACTTAATTTTGAAAATTTTTACTAACTAGCTAGCTTAATTGTAGAGAATACTCGGGCTGCTTATCCTATAGAATACATACCGAATGCCAAGATACCATGTGTGGGACCTCACCCAAAGAACGTCATCCTGTTGGCTTGTGATGCTTTTGGTGTGCTCCCACCTGTAAGCAAGCTAAGCTTGGCCCAAACTATGTACCATTTCATCAGTGGCTACACTGCTCTGGTGGCTGGGACAGAAGATGGGATAAAAGAGCCACAGGCAACATTTTCTGCCTGTTTTGGAGCTGCATTTATAATGCTTCATCCAAAAAGGTATGCAGCTATGCTGGCAGAAAAGATGAAAAAACATGGTGCAACCGGGTGGCTTGTTAACACTGGCTGGTCAGGCGGAAGGTAAGCACGTACCGGCAGGATACACACACACATACACACACACACAGGATGCATGGAACTTTTACTTTTGTTTTTCTTTTCCTATATATATACTTGTGATGTTTAATATATATACACATATATATGTATTTATAGTTACGGATCAGGCAAACGTATAAAATTGGCATACACAAGGAGAATCATTGATGCAATCCACTCTGGGGAGCTTCTGGAAGCTAAGTACAGCAAGACTGAGATATTTGGGCTTGAAATCCCAACTGAGATTGAAGGCGTTCCTTCTGAGATTCTGGATCCAGCTAACACAGTAAGATAGTACTTAATTATATATTGTATATGAAATGAAATGTAGTTGAAGTAGTTGATCATGTGATTGTAAATATATAATAATGTATGGTGTTGGTTGTTTCAGTGGCCAGACAAGGCGGGGCACAAGGAGACTCTGATGAAGCTGGGAGGGTTGTTCAAGAAGAACTTCGAGGGCTTCTTAAACTACAAGATTGGATCTCCGGATAACAGCCTTCTCACAGATGAAATACTGGCTGCTGGTCCAACCCTATAATTTACTATATCATTCTTCAATTCTCTCTCTCTCATATTTGGATGCAATCAGTCCACAAATAAATTAAGCAGCCTAAATATGTACTACTTCCATCATATCATATCATATACTAAGAGATCCAGGAGGGAGGGATTGTGTTTTAATGAGTTGCATTATTATATATAGCACTCTCTATAAATTTTCTTTTATAACGTAATAACTGGGAATGATTTTCCTCGTGATTCAACCCTATATATATATATATATATATATATATATATATATATATATATATATATATATATATATATATATATATATTTTGAAGGTTCCAACTGATTATCCTCATGATTACTTGTTCTATTGGTTTGTAAATCCATGGAGATGAACAAGAGAAGCATTGAAATTCATGATTACTTGGTCTTCTAGTTTCCTTTATTGAAATCCATGGCAATCTAGGTCCCTCATGTCACAATTTGTTTGTTTGACCTAGCTATCCCCCTTAACTTTCTTTAATTATTGCATAACCTCCCTAACGAATAGGGCTAACAATTCACGATCTGCGTATGACACGATTAAACTTGTTTAATAATATATATTTTTTATATTTTTTAATAATAATTAAAATCAATAGGCTAGACTTTATTATTTCACATTTTTAGTTCATAAAAACATATAAAAAAATTATAGGTATAACATATAGACAATAAAACAAGTCTTTTACATGTTTGATACGTGAGTTATGCGTGTCATCTTCAATCTGTTAAACACAATAAGACCTTTTTGCCAGGCCTACTAGCGAGTTAACAAATACAAGTCTTACAACATATACAACATGATAACAACTGGAAAATTTGGGATGCTACACCCTAGTTGAATACTTAAATGAAATGGAAATCAATTTGAACAATATTAGTTCTTTTGTTTTTTTAGAATAAATCAAAGATGAAAAACACAGGTAGGAAACACTTGTCACCACTAACTATAATCTAGGAGCTTAACTACCGCAAAACAGGAAATTAAAGAAGATAAATCAAAAACTAAATAACATGAATAAATTCATGGCGCATGGTAATCTGTGTTGAATTTTTGTGGGTCCAATGAAATCATGAACCGTGTTAAGGGTCTTAAGATTTGAATTATCAACTAGTAGAAAGACCCGCACTTTGCACCAGGACCTTCGAAATTCGTGAAAGCTACTATGATTAATGGTATGATAGATTCGAAATTCAAAGACAAAAAACTAATAGCTTTTATAGATCAAAACATGAACGAATCAAAGAAGCAATTGGAGTAGGGGACTAATCAAGCGATAACAACAAAGCTATAAACAATGCTATAATCAAGTAGATCGAAAAATAATTTTCTACCAACTTGATTTTAAATACAAATATTATGTAACAGACACAAATAAAATTGAAAACCTCTAATCAAAATGTTCTAAAATCGCCATTCAAATAACCATGATATCTCGATGACTCGAACAGTTTATGGAACACAACTTGGTGCAAGAAATTGATGCTTTAACTACTACACTTGTAAACGAACTGCAATAATAATTTTAAATTTTGAGTTGACACATGATACTTCAACCATGTTGCCTTTCCCTAAGGCCTAAATGCAACAACTATGTACTTAAATCGTAGGATAATTTGTTAATTTCTTTGTATTAACATCATTCATAGATGAATTAAAGTGGAAAATATATCAAAGTGTTAAGAATATGATGAATAACTCAAAAGCAATATCTTTAGCCCTTAAAGTTGCTTGTTGCGGTTGTTCTGTAACCAATGCTAATAAGAATGAGCCAAGATTAAGGGGTGGGTCAAAACAGGTTCAAGTGACAGTCAAACCACTTACTTGATCAATTCTTTTTTTTTTTTAAGCTTCTTTCGTGGTTACAACTTCATTTCCAACTCCATTACACTAGACTGTCAAATGATTACAACTTCAAATAAGAGAAAATCGCAAGCCAAAATTAGAACTTGAGAGGTAAATGATATAGTAAGTCAAAAGAAATTTTGCATATCGTAAGCTGCTTGTATGTTCAATGACATTACCAAATTCAATGAATAAACAGGTGATTAATAAATTTATACATATAAAACTTAAATTTAACTTCAATCATTGTTTAGAAATAAATAAAGTTGAAAGGAAATGCTACCTAGTCAAATTACACAACAATACTTTTGGAACAACTTCATGGGCTGATTCAATAGTCTTCGGATTGTGAGTTCATATTCACCATCAACCAAACCAAATTCAACATAGCCATTTGAGGACACCCAAATTCTCCCCTAATTTTATTAAGAGAAATAAGAAATCATCCATATCAGATTCATTTCCAACACTTGAAATAACATATAAGTATATAATTTGTTATACCTCATTTTGATGTAGTTTTGCTCGAAACAAAAACACGACAAATGCCCTAGGATAGATGTTTTCTGGGATGACCATACCAACTCTAATCGCGACCAACAACAGAAACGTTAGCGAAAACCCATCAAAGGGGGTTATGAAGTGACCTAAGTAACTCGATCAAATGATGTCGAGGAGGAAACAAAGGAAAATAGAAGTCACTACCTTAAATCCTTGCTGTCGTCACCACCTTCAATCCCACCGGCGTTACATCTTTCTTCCACCACTTCAACAATGCCTTCTCCGCTACCACCTGACGTTTAAGTACCAGAAATGCAGTGGAAGCGATTGTGAAGAAGCCGGAGCCTGGGCTCCAACGGATGCTTGAGGCTTGAGAGAGAGAAACTGATAGGATGTCTGAGAGAAAGCATATCAGACAATAGAAGAGAATAAAATATCAAAAGAAATGTTATGCATTGGCAAGACGTACAATGTGCTTGACTCTTAGCAATATGGCTTTTAAGGTATTACCGTATATATTAGTAAATAGAGTGTACAACAACAAAGTAATAACGTACGCCACTTAATGTGTAAATAAGTTAATAATTAGAATTATATAAATGTAGAGTTATCACATATATTATAACTACGACAAAATACAAATATTAAAGACTTAGTTTAAAAAAGAAAAAAATAAAATTTATGGAACACTCGAAGCACGAAAAATCTCACTTACTTTGATTTTTTAAATAAATTATAGAAAACATGTTTTACGTAATAGAAAAATATGAAATCATCATTTGCTTATCAAGAAACATAAAACTTTTAACCAAAATAGGATGTGCAAAGTTAAGTTACTTGTTAAAACACAAGTTTCTTTAATTCACAAAAGAGGGTTGTGAGATATAAAAGCCAAAACAAACGTTTCTTCCGAATGTTAATAAATCTTCCGAAGCTTGGCTAAATCTTCCGAAGGTTATGTTTGCTTTGGAAGAGTTCTGAAGCTTGATCTGATTTCTTCCGAAGCTTATCAAAATCTTCCGAAGGTTAGTTTGCTTCGGAAGTTTGGTGAGTATTGGAAGTATTAGAGTTTGGCTTCGGAAGTTTTCACAAGGGTGCTTCCTGCTTAGGAAGTTTTAGTCTAGGGTTCTAAATGTAAATTCTCAATTATATGTTGAGTGTATTATTTGACCGTTATAGTTAGTTAGTCAATTAGCAGTATAAATAGGGATCCTTGTAATCGGTGCGAAAACATCGCGAACATCACAAATACAAAAATCACATACACTTGTAATCGTTTTGAATAAAGTTCTTTCTTGTGTTCTTTAAGTTCATCTTCTTCGTTCTTGTTGTTGTTGAATTTTGCATTCTTGTTCTCAATTGGTATAATAATTGGTATCAGAGCCTGGTTAGAGGCTCAATTGAGGATCAAGATTCAATCAAAGATCGTTCGACAGTAACGATGATGTCAACAAAGTTTGAGATTGAGAAATTCGACGGGAAAAACGACTTTGGGTTATGGCGACTGAAGATGAAGGCATTGCTCGTTCATCAACAAGTGGTGGATGCCTTGGCTGGAGAATCTAAATTGCCGAACACGATGTCAAACAAGGAGAAGAAGGAGATGCTTGAACAGGCATACAGTTCAATCATCTTGAACTTGGGTGATCGGGTACTAAGAGAAGTATCGAAGGAGACGACGACGGTAGGGGTTTGGTTAAAATTGGAAAATCTGTACATGATGAAGTCTCTTGCAAACAAGTTGTATCTCAAGAAGCGTTTGTATACTTTCCAAATGGCGCCTGGGAAGTCAATTGAAGATCATATTGACGAATTCAATAAGTTGGTGTTAGATCTTGAAAACATTGAAGTTGAATTGGATGATGAAGACCAAGCGATCATATTCTTGACCTTTCTTCCATAATCTTATGAGCACTTTGTGGATACTTTGATGTATGGTAGGGATACTCTTACCATGGAGGAAGTGCTGGCAGCTCTCAATTCAAAGGAATTGAAGAAGAGAATTGATAATAAAGAAGATGGTGGACAGGGCTTGGTGGTCAGGGAAGATCTAAACAAAGAAGCTTCAAGCCGAGTCGATGTCGATGTATCAATCAAATAATATGTTAAATTATGTGTTCCTATTCACCTTAAACTAGTTAGGGTAAATAGGGTTTTCGATCCTCGTGGAATTAGTGGTTGGTGTGTTGTACTTTGATTTATATGAAAACAAATAACCAAATTATTAAATTAATTAAACTATTGACTCTTGACTGTGAAAATTAGATTTTTGTAATGACTAACAATTAACTAAGAAAACAAATTAGAAATAATCAAACTTGGTTAAGAAAACAATTATAAGAAAGAATAATCCACTTCGGATCTAGGTTTGGTTTTCAGTAATTGTTTAATTCAACTTCATAGAAAATCCTTAATAGGGATTCTGTACGTGCGATGATTAAGTGATATCGATAATCAAGATTTAATAGGGCTTAATACACAATGTCAATTCAATTAGAAACCAAAACTTGCCATCATATAATTTCCGGAAGATTAAATAATATTCAAATAAAAAGTTTTCCAAAATCATTGTTTAAATAACCAAAACACAAGTTAAACTTATAAAAGAACTTAACAGGTTCTAAAGTTTAATCCCAACAAAGTTAAACATAAACAAAAACCTAATCACACAAAACCTAATACCCGAAGTAGATCACGAGAAGATTAGCCACTCATCGTTCTTGAATGATCTTCAAAACCTTTGTTGATCTGCATTCCGGATGATTGTATCATGTTTTTGAGAGTTGGAATGGTGAACTAATGGCTTAAGAACTCCCAAAATTCATCTCCAGACGTTCTAGGTTGAATGGGGGGCAAGTGGTGGGTGAAACCTAACAAAAACGCGGTTTTATAGGTGTTCCACGGAGGCCCTGGCGTAGGCTACGCCAGCCAGCGTAGCCTACGCTGGGGTACATTCTGCTAACTTTTTCTTGAGCTGGCGTAGCCTACGGTGGCTACCGTAGGGTACGGTGGAAGCCTTTCTGCTGCACTTTGAATCTTTGTTTCTTGACCCCTCCAATGCCTTGTTTCACCTAAGCTTCCAACTTGCTTGTTTTACCTACAAAATCACTTCCAACTCATAGTTAACCTATTCAACTTAATCACATGCATATAAATGAATAATCATATGTAATATTTAATGTTTAGACACTTAAAACACTATTCCAACACACTCGTGTCACATCCCCACACTTAACCTTTGCTTGCCCTCATGCAAATCTAATTCAAAACACTTAACGACATTATAAACCAAAATCACTTGCTATGTCTTAGCTATGGTCCAAGGTCATACCCATTCCAGAATTACAATAATCATATTTGATTAGCAAGTAAGGGATGTTATATTTAATTCAAAATAGAACCCGACTAATTAAACCTAACAAGCTTCCGGCTTTTATTGTCATGCAACACACCCCTCACATTTTTCACTCCTCTCGGTTTATTTCTGGATTGGTGAAGTTGCACCAATATATCACTCAAAAGGCCCACATATGAAACTTTATTATCATATGCTTGGGTGATAATCAAACCTCCACGATAACACATAGACAATGCACACATCAAAAGGACTTACAGGTTTTGGGCTTAGGTTAAGGTGGGAATGCTCGATTGTGAATGTGGCTAAAATATAAAATCATGGGTGCATATTTAACCTATAACCAACAATTTGTATTTTTCTTTTCTCTTTTTTATTTATTATTTTTTTCTTTTTTTTAACTATTACCAAAAATCAAATACTAAATTTAATATGAATGTTATCAACAGTGGTAACTAAGTCACATTGGGTAAAATTTGATTTGGGTTTGAATGATATGGGTCTGTCAAAATAAATGGTTTAAGGATCGAAAGTGGCTACTAGGGGGAATTTCAGGTAAAGTGGTGAAACACAAAAATGGTATTAAAAAAAAAGGAATCCTAGATTGCCTCTATCATCTATGTGCACTTATTAAATTCACCGTCTCAATATGTATCAAATCACACAAGTTCTAACACATAAGTTCTAACACAAAGAATCATATGACCTACACTCAACAATTGAAACATATTTTTATATGAACTAACAATCTAGTAAGCTTCAAAATCTTGCCAAGTAGGAATTATGATTGCCGGTGTGCGCATGGTTTTATTACACCATTAGCCTATTAACTCTAACTAGGCAGCTCTTAATTTTTTTTAAAAAACCTTGCTAACTCAATTATTTTTGCTATCTTATAATTAGACCATGACTAAGGACCCTTACATCAAACATGGCAAGAATCATTTGTGCAGGACCGGGTAAGGGTACTTAACACTTAGTTTCACACTCTTAGAGAGACTGATAACTTAAACAGATGATACTAAGAACACAGTAAATTAAAGAGACAAAACTAAGAACAACACAAGAACACAAGATTGGTTTTCAAGGATGTTGTATATTGATCTCAAGTTGTTTTACAAGTGTTACAAAGCATGAATAAATTACAAGGACCTGAGACACTTTTATACTACAACCTACAACCGTCACTTACATGTAAAGACAGTTGGGATTTGACTAATCTAGATAACAAGATCAATCTAAAGTCAAAAGGCAGATTACCTTTTGACTAGTGACTATGACATGCCATAGCTCACTGACTTTTCCTAATACAAAAAGTCTACAGGAACAAGTAAGGTAAGTTACAGACAAAGACCATTCCTACTTTTTGATAAAGCATGGAAGTTTCACCAACTTATGTAAAGTAGGTGAACCACCAGAGCAAGCAGCGGAAAGTGTGTCAGATTTATCAAAAGTTGATTCAGAGAAAGCATATTTTATCTGTCCTCTAAAGAAATCAGTCTTCATAGCTTCGAAAGACTTTGTCTCTGAAGCTTCGGAAGATTTCATCTTTGGCTTCGGAAGATGCTGGTCTTTGGCTTCGGAAGATTTCACACTTAGAATATTTTTTTTGTTTGAGTGTGAAACTTCCGAAGTAACTTCTTCTGAACTGTTAGCTTCGGAAGATCTTACACTTAGACACATTTGAGAGTGTAAGACTTCCAAAGCTAGTTCATCTTTGTTCCTTAGTGCATGCATGGAAGACTTGGTTGTTCTGGCTTGTTGGTTGCATCAGCCTCATAATCTTCAGATGATCTTACAAACTCCCCCTAGGCTGATACTACCAAAACAGAGAAGTTCTTCAGATTTCGATAGTCCATATTGGGATCCTCAACATACCTTTCTTCAGACTAACATAGAACCTTCTCATGTCAAAGAGATCATGCATAGGAAGATTGAGCATGTCTTCTGAGAATAGACAAGCATGCCATCCTGATCTCTTATGACATACCATTTGTCTTGATCTTCATCATAAGACCATGACATAATTTGTCTTCCAACAGCAAGAGGCTCTACTATGATTGGAGTTTGTTGAGAGACCTCTTCATGCACTCCCTTAGGATGCTCTGACTCATCCTGAGGTTGGGAGGTGGATGCCTTTCTTCTTTTTCTTTTTGAGGTTGATCTTCTGGCCATTCTTTTTCTTCTCCCTGATGATTTTAACTAAGGGGACTGGTCTTGAGTACCAGGTTGTTTAGTTGAGTCCCTCTCAGTTGGGATCTCCTCTCTCACAGGTTCAGACGGAGAGAGAGGAGGACCCTGCTATGGATCAAAAGATGAAGTTGGCTGAGATGCAGCTCCAGGTTCAGGTTGTGTTGTCTCAGTGGGTTCAACCTTCACCTTAACTTTAGGTTGAGCTGGACTTGGTGGAGAATGCAAGTCCACCAACTCTCCTTTCTTTATCTTCTGCTTGATTACCCTGATATGCTCATCCATTATGGATAGAGACATAGGGCCAAGCCTCCTTTCGGAGAATCCATACAGCTTCAAGAAGCTCATCATCCTTTGTCTGTCAGCAGACTTCTTTTGGCTTTTATGAATGATGGCGTTTGATTAGCAGCTTCTTCCCTTAATCTTTTCTTTTCAGCTTGTTTTTCTCTTTTAGCCTTTTCTTCCATCTGCTTATTGTATTCAAACAATATGTACTCAGATGGTAAGGGAGAAGTGCATCTGCCTGATAGAGACCTGTGGCATTTAGGTAGCTGATCATCTTTAGTCTTTCTTCTTCAATTGCTACCTGAGGTTGTTCAATGGCCACAGTCTCTGGCTCAGGACTTTCTTGAACTGGGGAGAGGACATGAATGTTCTTGTAGAGTCTTTTTAGCCTCATTTCTTCCTTGTGCTTAAGGAGCAATGCTGCATCCTCAGCTTCCTTCCTCTCCTTTGACAACTCTGTGTCAGCCAGTTCATTCAAATCATCTAAGGGGAGAGAGATGAGTTCATCAACATTATAGTTTCTAGTTCCCAGGTAGTTTAGCCTGGCTGCCCTTAACTCATCTTACTGAGTGTTTAGCCTGGGGGCATCCCTGATTGCAGCTTCCATAAACCTTGGGGAACCACTTGAACTCTCTCCCCTTAGCTTCCTCTTCCTCTCTCTCTTCTCCTCCTCAATATCCTCAGGAGTCAGTTTCCTTTTGCCTTTGTCAACCACAGGCTTTAGTGACTCAGGCTGGAGCGAGCTTTGGCCTTTATTGATTGGTTCAACTATCAAGCTCTGGCTAGAGAGAGGTTGTGAAATACCATCACCAGCTGGTATTTCACTGAGGGTAATGGGTGCAGAGGGAGATCCTGTCTCAAGGTTCGCATGTTCAACCTCTAGGCCTTCAGTCAAGGTTTTCCCTTCGAAGCTAATCTCCGGGTCTACCTCAACATCCAGTTGACAAAAGATTCACCTGCTAGCCTCTGTCTATATAATTTTGATCTCAATTTAAACTCCTTTAGCACCATGTCTTGGATTCTTTCTGCCAATCTTGCTGCTTGTCTGCTATTGCTTGGGTTGACAAGTGGCAGATCTACCAAGTTGATGCTCTCATAGAAACTCAGGTGTGAAATGTTGAGAACTTCTAGTTGACCCTGAGCTCTAGAGATCACAAGAACTCTCCTATTACTGTCATACCTCTAACCCCAGATTGGGTTCTCAGAAGGGGCAGACATTGCTCTTGGTATTCCCTCCTCAAACAGTTATTGAATATGCAAATGTAGATCACTGTCTAAAGGAGGTTGCTGAGTATGAACATCTGCAAGAAGGATGGTGATTCCTTATGTCCATACTCTGGGAAGAACTCCTAGGTTCTATGATTGTCAGAATTTTATCCCCCTTTTTGGTAGCATCACCCTCTTGCATAGGTGAGCTGGAAGACTGATCCATGACATCCACAGGTTCTTATGGACCTGGATGAGTTGTCCTTATAGGTTTCTCAGCCAACTTGCCCTTGAGATCGGTGATCTCAATTGCTGGTCATTGACCCTCTTCTGTAAGATAGTCACCTAAGATTCCAGGTGAGCTATCTTTAAAACAAAATAGGTGCAGAGATGTGACAGTTTGTGCACCTTTTGTTGCAGACTCCCCTCATCTTCAGATGAAGAATCATTAGGGGATGAGAGAATTGGACCTAAGTCTTCTTCCTTACCACCAGCATGGGTTTCTTGGCTGCTGGATTTCCCCTGCCCAATGACAACTTCCAGAGAAGTGTCAAGAGGCTGGGTTGCCATGGTTGAGGTCTTAGTTATATAATCACTTTCTAAAGTGAGAGCCTCTTCCATATGGATCTCCTGAACAGATTCAGAAGGATACACCTCAGTAGGGGGTTGCTGATGTGGGCTAGAGATGGGGAAGGCAGGAGTACTCATCTCTCCTTGAGTATGGGAAGAGAGGAGAGACTCATGGTACTCACTGAAGCCCAAATCTTCATCAGAATACAAGTAAAGGCTGGGAATGGGGCGATATAGATCAAGAGGTTAGGATGGTAGCTTTCCCCAGAAGGTTGATCACTAGAGTATTGAGACTCAGAGTGATGGCTTAAGGCTATTTGTGGGGTTGTGAGCTCATCAGGCTAAGCATGAGGAACCTTAGCACTGATTGGTTGAAAGATGGGAGCGGTCTGCTCCTCAGGGGAAGTGGGAGCTCGAGATTCCACTTCCTCCTGTATGGGTTTTGATATGGGGACCTGCACATGCTCAGTAGTAAGTGCAGGGGTTCGTTGGAATTTTGTTTTGTAGGTGATGGTGATGATAGGTTGTGTTTGAGGTAGGTGAGAGGTAGAGGGTGTTGGTTCCTCACTAGCTGGTGCTGCTAGGATGTCACCCTGAGCAATGAGCTCAAACATTTTGGGGACAAGGGCTGTTTCTACCCCAGAGAAGCTGACAGTTGGCTTCTTCAAGATTTTGAAGATGTTGGGCCTCCTTTGTCCTATTTTAAGAATATTACCTGTTCCCCTCAACTGTGGTTCCAACTCACAGTTGAGAATGTGTTGAACATACCTAGGGAACATGTAATACTCTAAGGAGTCCAAGTTTGCAAGTAAATTAGTATATACAAATTGAGAGTACCTGAACTTGACCCCTTGTACCATCCCATGGACTATAAAGAAGAGGTCTTCTAGAACTTGATCCCATCCTCCATGCTTGTTAGAAAGGTTGTGAATGACGACATGGAGGTATTTCCATTGAGATGAGACCTTCCCCTTCCTGAAGGTTTTGACTGAGAAGTCACCTTCATAGCCCATCTGCTGAAAGGAATGGTTGACAGCAGATTTAGGAAAGGACAGCTCACCTGCTTCATTATCCAGCTGCAAATGGGTGTTTATGATGGCTGGAGTGATGAAAACTATCCTCCCCTGCACTGTAGCAGACAATGCCTTCTCCCTGTCTATAGTGACCTCTTGACAGGTCCTCTAGAACTCAAGCAATTGATCCTCATAGAGAGGAGGATCAATTTTAAGGGAGGTGAAGTAGTAAGATGAAGAAAGGTACCTACACACATCTGAGAAGCTTGGATCCTTCTCAGAGTGTACCAGGGCAACCTGATTGTGTTGCCTGTGTAGGTGCATGGAAAAATCAGGGTCATTGCGACGATCAATGTTGGCCATTTGAGGAATCTTTACATTGAAGAAAGGAAGAAGAAGAAGTTTGGGGTAAATTTAGGGTAAGGATCAGTGAGAGTAGAGAGACGAAATAGAATCGTTTGGAAGATATATGTTGTGGATTTGAGACAAAGTTATGACAAAAAGATAAAATTTGAAATCCGCAAGTGGGTCCTACTTCTGAAAAAGGCGCCCAAAAAGTTTGTTTTCTTGGAAGTTGTAAAACTTCCGAAGACAATTTTGGCTTCGGAAGCTTTGTAGCAAAGAATTTTGAAAATTTGGCTTCGGAAGAAGTAAATAAGTCTTCCGAGACTTGGTTGCTTTTGGAAGATATTTGTTCTTTGAATGCATTTAAGTTCCTATGTACAAATTTAAGCTTCGGAAGATACTCCAAGAATTTCTTCCAAAGGTAAATCTTAGATAAGCTGTTAAATGATTTACAGACATAAATTTCTTCCAAAGGCAATTTGAGTTCTTCAGAAGGTAAATTTTCACAAATCTAAGGAATATCAGTTAAAAGTTAGTTTTCTTCCAAAGAGAACTGGGCTTATGAGGTGATCTAATAGACAACTTAGGACACATAATTTTTTAGGAAATAAAGTTGATTAAGTTATTAAAGAAAATCTATTCACAGTTAATCATCCCAATAGACGATACAAGATATTTAAATCTCTGTTCATCAAATGCCTTTGTGAACAGATCAACATATTGTTTATTTGTGTTAACTTTGATTAGTTTGATCAATCCCTTTTCAAAATTATCCCTAACTAGATGATACCTGATGTTGATGTGTTTGGTTCTTGAGTGCTGCACAGGATTCTCTGTAATAGAGATGGCACTATTGTTGTCTATATGGATGGGAGTCTCCTTGAAGTTGAACTCATAGTCTAGCATCTGATTCTGAATCCAAAGCACTTGAGCACAGCAGCTTGCAGCAGCAATCTATTCAGCTTTAGCAGTTGATGCAGACACACAGGATTGCTTCTTGCATTGCCAATAGACTAACCTTCCACCAAGGAATTGACATCCCCCAGATGTGGACTTTACAGTCATGTTGCAGCCACCATAATCACTATCTGTATAAGTATACAGATTAAAGTCTGAATTCATTGGATACCAAGGGCCTAGATTTGGAGCACCTTTGAGGTATCTGAGAATCCTTTTGACAGTGATTAGGTGTGACATCTTGGGGTTGGCTTGATACCTTGCATATATACATATGGCAAACACAATATCAGGCCTGCTAGCAGTAAGGTACATAAGTGATCCAATCATAGCCCTATAGAGATGTTCATCAACATACTCCCCCTCAAGATCAGGACCAAAGGAGTGGTTTCTGGCTATAGGTATCTTTGCAACCTTACAGTCAGTCATCTTGAATCTTGTAAGTATGTCCTATACATACTTTGACTGACTAATGAAGATGCCATCTTCAACCTGCTTCACTTGAATTCCTAGAAAGAAACTGAGTTCCCCCATGACACTCATTTCAAATATATTCTTCATCAACATCTCAAAGTCTTTGCAGAGCTTTGGATTAGTTGAACCAAAGATGATGTCATCTACATATATTTGAACTAGTAGTGTGTCATTCCCTGTTTCTTTGATGAAGAGAGTCCCATCAATAGTACCTCTTTTGTATCCATGTTGATAGAGGTATGTTGATAGTGTCTCATACCACTTTCTTGGAGCTTGATACAGTTCATATAGAGCTTTATCAAGCTTGCAGATATAATCAGGGTGATCTGGGTCTGCAAAGCCAGGTGGTTGTTTGATATAAACTTCTTCATCAATTACCCCATAGAGAAAAGCACATTTCACATCAAGCTGGTAAACCTTGAAATCCTTGGATGTAGCATAAGCCAGGAATATTCTTACAGCTTCAAGTCTTGCAATTGGAGCAAAGACATCAGTGTAATCAATCCCTTCTTCTTGAGTGTATCCTTGGACAACCAGTCTAGCCTTGTTCTTGATGATAATTCCTCTATCATCCTTCTTGTTCCTGAATACCCATTTGGTACCTATGACAGTCTTCTTTTGAGGAAGAAGGCATAAGTTCCACACCTTCTGTCTTCTGATTTGAAGCAGCTCATCTTGCATAGCTTCAATCCAGCTTCCATCCTTCAAAGCCTCATCAACTTTCTTCGGCTCTATCTGGGATAAGAAACAAGAATGTAGACAAACATGGCTGTCATGAGTTTGTCCTCTTGTTCTTACCCCTATGTCAACATTTCCAATGATGTTTGTGGTGGGATGTGACTTGTGGATTCGAAGTTGAGGGATCACAACAAGTTGGTTGGACAGATCTGAATTATAGAAATTCTGATCTGGTAATGAGGTGTTTCCCACCACATCAGCACACTTATCAAGAGAAACTTGATCCAATGAGTATGTGACATCATTCATGTTGTCTTCAATAGAGTGGTTTTCAGCATCTATAAATTCTTGATCACTGTCACCACCTCCAGTTCCTCCTGAATTAGAAGTTCCTTCTCCTGAATTTTGATCCTCTGAGCTGGAATTTGAAGGCAATTCAATTGAATCAGCAGTATTTGTCATGCTTGTGCTGATAGGAGCCTTAATTACAGGGTTAGTCACCACTGGAACTAAAGTAGTCTTCTTGGTTGGTCTTCTCAGCTCAAATCTTGGATCAGGATCTTCTGTTGATTTGTTATTTGTAGATTCTGAAACATTCTCATAAGACTTGTTAAAATAATTGGTAACTAAATCAAGATCAAACAGCCAATCCGGACCAGAACCTTTCACACAGGGTGTGTGTTCATTGAAAGTCATATTGGCTGACTCCTCAATGATTCTAGTTCTGAGATTGTATACTCTATAAGCCTTAGCTTGAGAAGAGTATCCAACAAAGTGTCCATCATCTGATTTCTTAGAAAACTTGGCTATTTGATCTTTGGTATTCAAGATGGTGCAAGGACATCCAAATGTTCTGAGAAAACCAATGAATGGTCTCCTTTTGTGCCACAGTTCATAAGGAGTCTTACCATGTGTCTTAACCACTAAAACTCTATTCTGCACATAGCAGGCTGTGTTGACAGCCTCTGCACAGAAGGTGATAGGCAGTTTAGAGTTAGACAACATGGTTCTAGCAGCTTCAATAAGTGTCCTGTTTCTCCTCTCAGCAACACCATTTTGCTAAGGAGTCCTGGGAGCACTATATTGTCTTGAAATACCTTTTTCATCACAAAATGTATCAAGGATTTGGTTTTTAAATTTAGTTCCTTGATCACATCTTATGGTCTTGACCTTGTGATCAGATTGATTCTCAATTTTCAGAATGAAGTTCTTTAAGATTTTAGGGGTTTCATTCTTAGTTCTAAGGAAAAACACCCAAGTGAATCTTGTGAAATCATCTGTGATCACTAAACAGTAAGAGGTCCTTCTTAGACTCATTACACTGTGGGGCCAAACAAATCCATATGTAACAAGTGTAGGGGAGTAGTGATAGAGTTCATTTCCTTTGGCTTGTGAGACACTTTGTGTTGCTTCTCTTTCAGGCATGCAACACAGTGGTCATCACTTGTAAACTCTTTCTTTGGCATTCCAGTTACCAAATCATTCTTAATCAATTTATTCATGTATTTAAAGTTTACATGGCACATTCTTTTATGCCAAAGGAAAGACTCATCACTATTTTCCTTAGATAGAAAACAAGAAACTTCTCCAGAGGGAGATGTTTCCTGCAGATCCATCTTGTACATGTTCCCTCTCTTGGGGGCTCTGAGCAGAATATGCTCTTGAGGAATGTCAACCCCAGGCTTGAGAACAATTCACTCATGCTCAGTAAAGAGCATATGATGTTTTTGGTCAAAAATTAAGACACACTCAGAAGATTGTATCCAAGCTCCTTGACAAAGTTTACCTTCTCAATGCTGAGCTTACCATTTGTAACCTTGCCCCTGCCAGTAATGTAACCTCCTGCATCTCCTCCAAAAGCAATGGTTCTCCATCAAATCTTTTAAAGTTTTAAAGTAAGGACTTATTGCCTGTCATGTGCCTGGAGCAACCACTAGCAATGCTCCACACAATTCTGTTTGCCTTTGGTTGTCCCTGCACAAAAAGAGTTGATTTAGTTACATTTGGAACCCAAGCCTCATTGGTCTTGGGCTTGTTAAAATGAGTTAAAGGCAATGAAACAGTAAGTGATCCTATGTTTAGGTTTTGAGGATCATTTGCTGTTGTTGATGAAGAATCTTTAGTCACACGATCTTCCTTCATCTTCCACACCACCTTTGGAAAATTTGGCTTGACCTTCAAAGCTTCAGAAGCTTTTGTAGCTTTGGAAGATTTGGAGACTGGACCTTCGAAAGATCTTGCTTTCACTGCAGCAAGCTTCAGTACTTCGGAAGCATTCCTTTCTTCCGAGACCAAATTTTCTTCCGAAGGCAATTTTTTACTTGCCTTCTTATTCATTTTGGAGCTTCCAAAGGAAATAGATTTTCCTTCCGAAGCTTTCTTTTCCTTCTTCTTCCCAGAAGCCATCTCTTTGACCATATGGATAGTACTTTTAGGATTGTAGATGCAATCCTTAGCCAGATGAGAAGTACTACCACACATGATGCAATCCATTTGCTTCCTTTTAGGAGTCTTCTTTTGAGAGCAAGACTGAACTTGAACACTTTCTTTCTCCAGCTTCTTCTTCACAGATGATGCAATAATTTTCTTAGGGAGAGAATTGCTCTTGGACAAGGATGGTTCAGACTGTGTAGCAGTGGTACATAGCAATTCAGACTTCTGTTTGCTGGAATGAGTTGGAACTGTACTAAAACTCCTAGTACTAGAGTTTGTAGTTGATTCCTCAGCCTTTACCACTTCAAACCCTATAGATATAAACACGTGTTTCTACTTGGAGTCATAAGTGGCCTTGATCTCTTGAGCCTTCTTTGATCTTCTCTTTGCTCTTCTGATCAAGTTCTTCCTCTTTGTCTTTGTCATACCAGCCTTTTTACTCCCCTCAGGAGCATGGTGACCCTTTTTGGATTGACTCTCTTCACTCATTTCAGAGTCATTCCTCACCATCTCCTCTTCATCCTCTTCATCACTGGGGTCTATAGAGGCAGCTCATCTTGACCAGTTCCACACCTTGGAGATCTTACTGATAGTAGGATGTGTGGAGGAGCTATCTCACAAGATCCCAGTCCCTGCTTATTCTGATAACAAACTTTTGCATGCAAAGATAGGATATTATGTTCTTGAAGGTCTCTTCTTCAAGAACACATTTTTCTGCCCTGGCTTTGCTGATCACAAGCTCAGCCTGACATTCTATCAACTTAGTAACAAGATCTTTTATTTGAGTCTTGTAGTTTGTTTGCTCATGTTTAAGAGTTGAAATTGTTTTCTCTAGATCTTCTATTTTAAACTTATAATCATTTTCAGCTCTCTTAAAATCACTTTTAAAATGTTTAAAGACTCAATATCAGATCTCATTTCTAAGTTGTAGGACCTGTATCTGTTTACTTTAGCAATACATTCAGGAGAGCAAAGATGTTCTAATACCTTGGCTTCATCATGGTCAGCCATGAGTGCTTGATTTGGAGAAGCATCTTTAACTTGAAAGCTCCAGTTAAAGCCTCCTTCTTCAACAACAACTGCAGCTTGCTGTCTTGGCTTCTCATTCTGGCACCCTCCTTCAGTATAGTTTGGCCGGATGATGCTTGGCCACCATTTGACTTAGGTGCCTTGCATTCTCTGGCAAAGTGTCCCATCTGGTTACAGTTGTAACACTTTACTTTGCCTTTGTCCAGCCCAAACTTGCCACTGGCTACATTACTAGGAAATCTTCTCCCAGTCCTCTTGTAGAACTCTGGGCTCTATGAGTGAGAAGAGCCATCTGCTGGACTATCTCCATATATTCCAGATCATCTGGATGGATACAGTCCAGGTCTTCAAGAGTGAAGAGAAAGTTTCCTGAACTTTCATCAGTAGAGAAAAAGGCTTGAGAGGAGCTTGTCTCTTGGAAGGGACTTCCTTGGATGTAGCTCTCTCTGGGTGTCTCTGGGAAGGTGATGAAAGGACACTTTTGTGAAGTTTCAGGGTAGCAGATAAGATGATGCTGTGGTTCTCTGCTATCCCTTTCACCCACATGAAGGGTTGAACTCTGGTGAGTATTGGAGTTACCAGATGAATTTTGCATGTTCATCTCCATCTGGTATCCACTGAGTATCCCATACAACTCAGTGAGAGTAAGGGTCTTGAGGTTTTCAGTGCTTTTAATGACCATACAGTAGTGTGTCCATTATCTGGGAAGAGAGGACATGAACTTCCTAACAATATCCCTGTTCTTAATAGTTACTCCAACATCAACCAGAGTATCCACAATCTCAACATACCTGAAGTATTGTTGAGTCATGGTTTCACCTGTCTTGAAGGTGAAGTTTTCAAACTGCTGCTTCAGGAGGTCCTTCTTGTTTTCCTTGGCTTCATTGGACCCCTCATACATCAGTTTTAGTGCATCCCATAGCTGTTTAGCAGTCTTGCACTTCTTGAAACCTCTGTAGATGGAGTTTGGAAGAGCAGTTTGGAGGGCTGTCATGGCTTTCTGATCAATATCAATCCTTTTCCAGTCTTCATCAGAAAATTCAGCCTTCTCCTTTGGTATCATACCACCACCAGCAGCAGCTGAATAGGTGCATGGTACATGAGGTCCATTAACAACAGACTCCCACATCCTGGAATCTTGAGACTTGATGAAGCCTTCCATTCTTTGGCACCAAGTGTCAAAATCCTCAGGAGTGATCAGTGGGGACTTTGTCATAGTTCCAGTTTCCATATCAGCCTTAGAGATAGCTGCCATTTGAAGAGTTAAGTGATGTGTGAAGCTAAGAGGATTAAAGATGGTGAGATCTTACAATCAAGAGCCTGGAATGCCTGATACCAAATGCAGGACTGGGTAAGGGTACTTAACACTTAGTTTCACACTGAGGAGAGATCTTAGATCACTTAACAATTCAAATAGGGAACTGATAACTTAAACAGATGATACTAAGAACACAAGTAAATTAAAGAGACAGAACTATGAACAACACAAGAACACAAGATTGGTTTTCAAGGATGTTGTATATTGATCTCAAGTTCTTTTACAAGTGTTACAAAGCATGAAGAAATTACAAGGACCTGAGACACTTTTATACTACAACCTACAACCGTCACTTACATGTAAAGACAGTTGGGATTTGACTAATCTAGACAACAAGATCAATCTAAAGTCAAAAGGCAGATTGCCTTTTGACTAGTGACTATGACATGCCATAGCTACTTTTCTTAATACAAAAAGTCTACAGGAACAAGTAAGGTAAGTTACAGACAAAGACCATTTTACTTTTTGATAAAGCATGGAAGTTTCACCAACTTGTGTAAAATAGGTGAACCACCAGAGCAAGCAGCGGAAAGTGTGTCAGCTTTATCAAAAGTTGATTCAGAGAAAGCATATTTTCTCTGTCCTCTGAAGAAATCAGTCTTCACAGCTTCGGAAGACTTTGTCTCTGAAGCTTCGGAAGATTTCATCTTTGGCTTCGGAAGATGCTGGTCTTTGGCTTCGGAAGATTTCACACTTAGAATATTTTTTCTGTTTGAGTGTGAAACTTCCGAAGTAACTTCTTCTGAACTGTTAGCTTCAGAAGATCTTAAACTTAGACACATTTGAGAGTCTAAGACTTCCAAAGCTAGTTCATCTTTCTTCCTTAATGCATGCATGGAAGACTTGGTTGTTCTGGCTTGTTGGTTGCATCAGCCTCATAATCTTTAGATGATCTTACAAATTGGTGTGCTTATCGTTTTCATGTTCGATTGGATTGCTTAAAAGCAATAAAAATTTTCTCTCATCCCCACACTTGAGGTACAATGTCCTCAATGTATGATATTTAGGTTAAATGCAGGTTTTTTTTGTAAATTCAATTTATCCAATCAATCGACATAAATGACTTTTCAAACCCGAACTGACCCAGACACAAACGTAACGATTACCCAAATAAACTACTTAAACAGACACATCAAACATAAAACATAACATTAACTTCGAGTTGCCTCCCGATTAGCGCTAAGTTTTAGGTCTTCAGCTAGACCGTACCTGCGAACACTCATGGTGGTCGAGTAGGATGCTTGACTCTGGTATTCTTCAAATGATCTGATAGTTCTTCAACTAGATTGCATTGTGGCCTTAACATTAATGCCTCAACTCTGTCTTTTATAGGATCAGTTGGATCGCTAACTTTTTTATTCATTTTAGGTTTCTCATCTTTTGTTTCCATCTTCATAATTGGCTTTTTCTTTTCTTTTAAATCCACCAATTCCTTTAAGTACACATGCTTATCCCTGTCATACTCAAAATCATTCTCGAAAGTGGTGTTCATACTTACATGTGAAGTATAAGTAGGAACACACACGTTAGTCATATTTGCCACAAAAACTTTATCATTAACAAAATAATTAACCGACTTGGAAAATACATTAAAACGTAACTTACGAGTTTCGTAAGTCATGTCAATTGTTCCATCCCGACAATTGATTTGAGCATTGGCAGTTGCTAAAAATGGTCGATCCAATATGACATTCAGTTGCTCATTTGTCCTCATTGGTGCATAATCAAGCACCATAAAGTCCACAGGGTAGTAAAATTCTCCCAACTTGATTATAACATTCTTTACTATCCCCCGAGGACATTTTTGAGTCAAGTCAGCTAACACCACAGTGGTGTCAACTTCCTCTAAAAGACCGAAGTCATACTGATCATATAACATACCTGGCAAGATACTAACAGCTGCACCATAATCCAAAAGTGCTCTTTTTATCTTCAACTTCCCTACTTTAATTGGAATAATGGGTGCTCCTAGGTCACTCTCTTCCCTTGTATCGGCTTTCTCTTCCTTATCTATAACTTGTTGTAACAAAGAAGTAAAGTTATTATCCATAATTTTAGAGCTAGGAAAGATACTAACCAAATTGATGTGAACATTTCTCATATTTTCTGTGTTAGTTCCTTGATGTTGAGGATTGATTGTTGTATCACTTGGTAGCTTTTCAGGGTTCCTTTTAATTTGAGCCACATCCTCTACAAGTTGACCCACTTGTTTATTTAAGGCTTCATAAGCCTTGTCCCTAATTTCATTTTCTCTCTTGTTCTCTTTCATATTCTTTTTCATCATGTTCATCAAAGCATCCAACTTTGCATTTGTAGACTCTTCACCACCAAGTTGTCCTGATTGAGAATTACTTTGATAGTTGCATGATGAACTACCTTGTTGATCCCTATGATTGTAGTTTCCTTGAGAATATGAAGTTCTTTGATAACCACTTTGATTATAATTCCCTTGTGCTTGGTTCTGATAAGCTTGACCACCTTGATTATTACCTTGAAAATTAGGGTTCATCTGGTTTGAAGCATTTCCATACTGAAAGTGTTGATGATGTCTCAAACTTAGGTGTTAAGTATTGGAGTTCATATCTAACTGTTTTATCTCTCCATATACTTTATTCACCTCTTCATGTTGACCTAAAAGAAACTGACGCTTTGCACTTGCATGCCCCAGTTCACCACATTCATTGCATACATTAAATCCAACTGAAGCTACATCTTTAGTCCCCACATGTCCTAACTTGGCCAATTGTCTTTCCAAAGATGCAATTCTTTCTTTACTCTCATAATCAATGGTGGTTGACCTTGCCGGAGCGGGCTTTGACCGTCTACTAGCCAAAGCTTGAGCTTTGGAATTCTTGCACATTCGTTCTAGGAATTCCCAATCCATATCTTCATGATTAGATAAGAATGTTTCATTACTTGTAGAATACAAGTATTTCCTTTCTTCCAGTGTTAGTCCATCTAAAAATTCCTTAATCAATTCCCACCTTTCAATACCATGATGAGGACACATGCGGATCAACTCCTTGAATCTTGTAAATGCCTCATGAAATTGCTCACCCACTTGTTGTTGAAAAGATCGAATGGCCTCTCTTGCATCACTTGTCTTTCCCTATTCTTCAAGGAAAACCCTTTGCATCTCTTGCCAAGTATGAATATTGTTATCAGGCAAAGTGAGGAACCATTGCTTAGCTCCATCTTTCAAAGTAAATTGAAACAATCTCAGTCTCACTTCATCTTGTATGAAGTGGTTTCACCGATAGTACTACATATGGCATCAAATTCAGCAAGATGCACATATGGTTCTTCTATTGCAGTGCCTCTAAATGCAAGAAGAATGGTGAGGTAGTGAGGACGTACATCAAAAGATCTTCCCCTATGGTTTGGAGGTGCGATAGGATTCGGGTTTTCAGAAATAGCCGGTCTGAAATGGCTATCCACACCTTGTACTTGAGCTCTGTGAGGTCTTCTTGGTTGATTGAAATTATTATTGACTCCACCTCGTTGTTGATTGATACGTGGTGCATTCCATCCATATTGATCGTTCCTCCA
Organism: Flaveria sonorensis; assembly: GCA_025506505.1. Lineage (NCBI taxonomy): Eukaryota > Viridiplantae > Streptophyta > Magnoliopsida > Asterales > Asteraceae > Flaveria > Flaveria sonorensis. The sequence continues at coordinate 404,419 of CM046425.1, read as the reverse complement.
ATTGTTATTATTCCCATTATATACATTACCTTCACCACGATTTCCATCCCAAGCATCATAATTGGCACCATGATCGTCTTCATTGTTGTTCCACTCATCCTCATAATCTTCATCGCCCGTGTGGACACTATGCATGCTCACATGATCAAAGTCGTCTCCTTGATTGACATTATTTTGATTCAGGTTATTGTTGGGTGGTGGTTGATTTAGGTTGTTGTTGTGGTTGTTATTTGGTGGTGAATATGGATTTGGGTTTTGGTTTTGGTTATTTGGGTTCACCAGTGGGTTTTGGTTTGGGACTACATTCCCTCCTTGTTGAACATTTAATGGTTCCATCTCTCTCGACTGAGATGAACTAGAAGTTGCTTGGTCAATTTCATGGGAAATTGGTGGTACTGGAATTCCCGCTCGATGTAGAACACGATTTTCTCTTGCCGACATTTCAATATCCGGATCAAACACAAGTGGTGGTTTCCTACCCGAATATCGAGTATGCATGCAACCTGTCACCTACACACTGAAAAACACTAAGCGTAACAAAGAAATAAAAGAAATAAAGCAAGGGCAATTAAACGAAACTAAAAACAAATCAAACAACAAAACACCAAGCGCACCGATTCCCCAGCAACGCTGCCAAAATTTGATCGATGTTGAAGTATCAATCAAACAAGATGTTAATTATGTGTTCCTATTCACCTTAAACTAGTTAGGGTAAGTAGGGTTGTCGATTCTCGTGGAATTAGTGGTCGGTGTGTTGTACTTTGATTTATATGAAAACAAATAACCAAATTATTAAATTAATTAAACTATTTCCTCTTGGCTGTGAAAATTGGATTTTTGGAATGACTAACAATTAACTAAGAAAACAAATTAGAAATAATCAAACTTGGTTAAGAAAATGATTATAAGAAAGAGTAATCCACTTCGGATCTAGGTTTGGTTTTCAGTAATTGTTTAATTCAACTTTATGAAAAATCCTTAATAGGGATTTTGTATGTGTGATGATTAAGTGATATCGATAATCAAGACTTAATAGGTCCTAATACACAATGTCAATTCAATTAGAAATCAAAACTTGCAATCATATAATTTCCGGAAGATTAAATGATATTCAAATAAAAGTTTTCCAAAATCATTGTTTAAATAACCAAAACACAAGTTAAAATTATGAAAGAACTTAACAGGTTCTAAAGTTTCATCCTAACAAAGTTAAACATAAACAAAAACCTAATCACACAAAACCTAATACCCGAAGTAGATCACGAGAAGATTAGCCACTCATCGTTCTTGAATGATCTTCAAAACTGTTGTTGATCGCATTTTGGATGATTGTATCATGTTTTTGAGAGCTGGAATGGTGAACTAATGGCCTAAGAATTCCCAAAATTTGTCTCCAAACATTCTAGGTTGAATGGGGGGCAAGTGGTGGGTGAAACCTAACAAAAATGCGGTTTTATAGGTGTTCCACGGAGGCCCTGGTGTAGGCTATGACAGCCAGCGTAGCCTACGCTGGGGTACATTCTGTTGATTTTTTTCTTTAGCTGGCGTAGCCTACGGTGGCTACAGTAGGCTATTATGGAAGCCTTTCTGCTGCACTTTGAATCTTTGTTTCTTGACCCCTCCAATGCCTTGTTTCACCCCGTAAGCTTCCAACTTGCTTGTTTTACCTACAAAATCACTTCCAACTCAAAGTTAACCTATTCAACTTAATCACATGCATATAAACGAATAATCATACGTAATATTTAACGTTTAGACACTTAAAACACTATTCCAACACACTCGTATCATCGAGAAGTGTCTCAAAGTCAAGATTTAAGTACATGAGGAGGTGTTTTGTGTGTGGGTCGGAGAAGCACTTCAAGAAAGATTGTCCTGACTTGAAAAGAAAGAAGGGTGAATCAAGTGGGTCAAAATTTCATTCTAGTCACAATGCACGAGATGATGTATCTGATGGATATGAGAGTGCAAATGTGTTGGCTGTCATAAGCAGCAGTAATGAGGATGAGTGGGTGATGGATTCAGGTTGTTCATACCATATGACACCTGTGAAGGAGTTCTTCAAAGATTTGAAGTTTTAAGATCTTGGTTCTGTAAGGTTAGGGGATGATAGACCTTGCAAGATTGTGGGTCATGGTACAGTGACTCTAAAGATGAAGAATGGAATGGAAGTAGATCTTTATGATGTAAGGTATATCCATAATCTTAAAAGAAGTTTGTTTTCTTTAGGGTTGTTGGAGAGATCTGGTTACCATGTTAGTCTTAGGGATGGTAAGGCTAAGGTGATTAAGGGATCAATGGTGGTACTATCTGGTAATAGAAGGGATAATAATATTTATGTATTAGATAGTGCTAGTGTAGTAGAGTCCTATATGGCAACTGCCTCAAGTAATAGTAGTTCTAAGGCCATGTTGTGGCACCAGAGGCTTGGTCATATCAGTCATCAAGTACTGGTGGAGTTGCAGAAGCAACAGGTGGTGACTGGGTTGAAGAATTGTGATTTTGGTTTTTGTGAAACTTGTATTCTTGGGAAACACAAGAGGGTTAAATCCACAAGGGCTAGGCATATCACAAGTGGGGTATTAGACTAAATTCACTCTGATTTTTGGGGTCCTGCTAAGGTTGATTCTTTGGGTGGTGCTAGATATTTTATGACTTTGATAGATGATTTTTCAAGAAGAGTTTGGGTGATCATCTTAAAGAATAAGAGTGATGCCTTTAGTAAGTTCAAGGAATGGAAAGTCCTTGTGGAAACCCAAACTGAAAGAAAAGTCAAGAAGCTAAGAACTGATAATGGGTTGGAGTTTTGTAACCATGAATTTAATCAGTATTGCAAAGCTCAAGGTGTTGCAAGACACAGAACTGTGCTTGGTAATCCACAGCAGAATGGTTTGGCTGAAAGGATGAACAGGACCTTACTTGAAAAGGTAAGGTGTATGTTGGCTAGTTCTTGTTTACCCAAGCATTTCTGGGCTGAAGTTGTGACCACTGCAGCCTATCTAGTCAACAGGTTACCATCAGTTGCATTAGACATGAAGACTCCTATGGAGGCATGGTCAGGTAGAAAATATGACTATGATGATCTAAGAGTATTTGGGTCATTGGCTTATGCTCATGTTAGCCAGGGAAAACTAGAACCCAGGGCCTGCAAATATGTATTTCTAGGATACCCTAATGGAGTGAAAGGGTATAGGTTGTGGAGGCTAGATGGTGGCATACCCAGGGTGATAGTGAGCAGAGATGTGATTTTCCAAGAAGATGTTTTATACAAAGACATTAAAGGGAAAAGGAGTTTAGAAGTTGGAGAGTAGAGTGGAGTTCAGATTGAGGTGGAGTAGTAGGGTGTGAGTGATAAAGGTGTTGATCATGGCACTTCTGATAGCTAAGGGGATGGTTTGGATGATTACCAATTGGCTAGGGACAGACAGAGGAGACAAGTGGTACCTCCACTCAGGTATAAAAAGGGATTGATTTGTCAGCATTAGCCTTTGTTGCTGCTGATGAAGAAAGCATCTATGAACCATTGTCATACTCTGAGGCAATTTCTGTGAAAGAAAGCTCAAAGTGGTGTAAGGCCATGGAGGAAGAGATGGAATCTCTGTATAAGAATGGCACATGGGAGCTTGTTGATAAACCTTAGGGTCACAAGCCTGTGTCATGTAAATAGCTGTTCAAACTGAAAGATGGGATTTCTAAAGGTGAACCTCCTAGGTACAAGGCTAGATTAGTAGCTAAGGGGTTTACACAGAAGCCAGGGATGGATTATAATGAAATATTCTCACCTGTGGTGAAACATTCATCTATCAGGGTTATGCTGTCATTGACTGCTTCTATGGATATAGAGTTACATCAGTTGTATGTGAAAACTGCATTTTTACAAGGGAAGTTAGATGAAACAATCTATATAAAACAGTCGGAGGGGTTTGAGGTTAAGGGGCAGGAAGATAAGGTGTGTCTCCTTAAAAAGTCCTTGTATGGGCTAAAGCAATCTCCTAGACAGTGGTACAAGAGGTTTGATGAACATATGGTGACTAATGGGTTTAAAAGAAGCAGCTATGATAGTTGTGTCTATTTCAAGGAATACAGCTTGGACAAATTTGTGTATTTGTTGTTGTATGTAGATGACATGTTGGTGGCTTGTCAAGACTTGAAAGAAGTTAAAGCTACCAAGAGGATGTTAATGTCTGAGTTTGCGATGAAAAATCTGGGTGAAGCAAAGAAGATATTGGGCATGGAAATCAAGAGAGATAGGGAACACATGGTGTTGAAACTGTCTCAAAGCTCTTACTTGGAGAAGGTACTGAATAACTATAGAATGAATGAGGGGAAGCCAGTAAATGTTCCTATTGGTGCTCTTTTTAAACTGTCAAGCTTTGATTATCCTAAGTCAGATGTTGAGGTTGAGTATATGAAGAAGGTGCCTTATGCCAATATGGTTGGGAGCTTGATGTCCTTGATGGTGTGTACAAGGCCAGATATTGGTTATGCTGTGAGTTTAGTCAGCAGGTACTTGTCTAATCTAGGTAAAGCTCATTGGGATGCTGTGAAATGGATCTTGAGATATCTCATGGGTACTAAACACTATGGCTTAGTGTTTGGGAATCATAAACATATGGGGAGTAAACAGATTGTTGGTTATGTTGATTCAGATTTTGCCAAGGACCTTGATAGAGGTAGATCTATTACAGGGTATGCATTTCAAGTGCTGGGTAACTTGGTTAGTTGGAAAGCCCAGTTACAACATGTAGTGGCTTTGTCTACCACACAAGCTGAGTATATAGCTTTGACTAAGGTAGTCAAGGAAGCTATGTGGCTGCATGGTTTTATTTTTGAATTTGGAATTAATGTGGCAGACTCAGTGGTGTATTATGATAAACCAGGGTGCAGTTTAGTTGTCAAAGAATAGCATGTTTCATGAGAGGAAAAAGTACATCAATGTGAAGTTGCACTTCATAAGGGATGTGGTGAATGCTGGGGAGGTGAAAGTGGAGAGTGTATCTACTTTGGAGAATCCAGCAGATGTGTTTACTAAATCTCTACCTGGTGTCAAGTTCAAATTTTGCTTGGATGCATTGGGAGTTGGTTAAAATCTTGTTTTGGTTTTAAGGTGGAGATTGTGAGATATAAAAGCCAAAACAAGTGTTTCTTTCGAATCTTCAGAAGCTTAACATATTTCTTCTGAAGCTTGGCTAAATCTTTCGAAGGTTATGTTTGCTTCGGAAGAGTTTTGAAGCTTGATCTGATTTCTTCCGAAGCTTATCAAAATCTTCTGAAGGTTATTTGGCTTCGGAAGTTTTGTGAGTATTGGAAGTATTAGAGTTTGGCTTCAGAAGTTTTCACAAGGGTGCTTCCTGCTTCGGAAGTTTTAGTCTAGGGTCCTAAATGTAAATTCTCAATTATAAATGTTGAGTGTATTATTTGACTGTTATAGTTAGTTAGTCAATTAGCGGTATAAACAGGGATCCTTGTAATCGGTGAGAAAACATCACAAACATCACAAATACAGAAATCACATACACTTGTAATCGTTTTGAATAAAGTTCTTTCTTGTGTTCTGTAAGTTTATCTTTTTCGTTCTTGTTGTTGTTGAATTGAGCATTCTTGTTCTCAATTGGTATAACAAGGGTAATGCTTAATAAGTAACTAGAAAGAATTACGTGTTGCGCGTGATTGGTTATAAATTAAATTTACATCGAAATCCTGCTTGAAATAACATATTGTGACAATTATTTAAAAAATTTTAAAAAAAATCATTATGTTAATTGTTAAAAAAAGTAAATATATCTTATTTTTTAACCCGTAATGTATGTTCGATTTATACCTTTCATATTTACAAAATTCAATGTAATTCAAAATTTTCTTGTTAGCTCGAGTTAGTCTTTATTCTACTTAGGTTAATATGAATCTTATAAAACTTCCAATTTAAGTATACGTGTGAGGTTATTCTACAAAGTGTATTTTTGCTACAAAGTGTGAGAAGACACAATGAGGTTAAAAAACTCACAAAAAAAATTATATCTCACAATCTAAATCGAATTTCAAAAAAGTAATTCGGAGTTTCTGTTTCTCTCGTTGTCCTCTTTCAGAAAAAAAAAATTATTGTGTCTTCTATGACCCAATGACGTCATTTGTCTTTCATAATGACATAATGACGTCATTGTGTCTTTCATAAATGACACAATAAAAAAACGTTAATTTTTTATTTTTTATTTATTTATTTTTTCTTAGTGAGGACGGCTATAGGAAAAAAAGTTTGGAACTACTTTTTTAAAATTCGATTTAAATTGTGAGATATAATTTTTTTTGTGATTTTTTTGACTCATTATGTCTTCTCACACTTTGTAACAAAAATACACTTTGTATTTGAACATCTTTCTAAGTATATTTATTATAATAAATGGTGTCACTTTACATAAAAGGAACTGAGACCGTTAAGTAACTTTGATTACTTCTACAATACTACTTCCATTAAAAATTATGTCGAAACATATAAACACATCACAATGGCATAATCGGGACTTAAAAACTTTATATTTTAAAACTAAAAATCGTAAAATTAAAATAACTTTGATGAATTTTACGTTTGTGATCCAATGACTTATAACATTATTACTCGCATATTTGTTTTTTATATATTGAAACGTTGATAAAACCACATCATAAAGATATAATCAAAATTTTATAAAAATTATAACTCAAAAATTATAAAATGAAAACCAAAGTGAATAAAAAAGTAAAAATACATTGACCCGACTCGATTTTGAATAAATTTTATAACGAAATGTAAAAAAATAACAATGTCATAACATTATAACAAAATTTAATAAATTATTATATTTTAAAATTTATAGTAGAAAAATGTTAAAAAATAGGAATAATATCGCGCTTCACGGGGGATAATGTTTTTGTTTAGTTGTATTAAAAGTAGTAACATGTTAATTAACCTTTCCCAAATGAAGTTACTGCGTATTCAAACAAAACATACAAATAGCTATAAACATATATAAATAAACATGTCAGTTCGTACGACAAAAAAACTTTGAAAAATAAACCAAATGTTAAGTTTAACATGTAACAAAAATGAAAGTTACATATGCGTGTTGTGACAGGAATTTTTTATGTCTATAGAATAGACAATAAATGACATGTAAAATAACTTGATTTTAGAACAAAACTTATGTTGCAATGTAGGAAAAGGCAAAGAAAACACAAAAATATATTTTTCATAGAGGCACAAGAACTTATTAGAAAAAAAGGAGAAAACGAATTAACTGATAAATATATAAAAAAAGGTAGCAAATTGAAATTATTGAAAATCAATTCTTATCTTCATAATGAGAGAAACTATTATAGATTTTTTACATATGGGCTATTGATTTTAAAAAACAAAGGCTCGTTATTTTCTACTCGCCCAGAGTCTAAAATTTTTTCAAGAACTCTCAGGACTGGCCCTGAATCATATAATGTGAACAGATACATGGTGGGCATAGTCTAGACCAAATGGGTTAAAAAAGACTTGAGCTAGATATGATAAGCTAGGACCATTTGCTACTGGGCACCGGCTATGAACCATCAAACATATAGCACAATAGTACCAAGGTATTGAAATAGTGTTTCTCTTAGCTAGTGAGAGCTTAACTTCTATTATAAATAAATGATGAAGATATAAAAGTAGGTAGTGAGTTAGTTGCCAGTTGCTCTAGGAAAATAGTTACTATCTAGCATCTTCTGTAAAAGTCTAAAACTAGTCAGGACCAAGTATTGATTTATGGGCCAAAAATGGGCTGTCTAAGACCGAGACTAAGGGCTAAGCCTTTTCGTGGTTCATGGTATGTTCGAAACAGAAGACCCGGTTTCACGATCGGATAAAATAAAATATTTTTCTTGGTCCTTGTATGTTCGAACGGAGGACTGGGTTTAACGATAAGATACGATAAGATAAAATACTAAACTTTTGTGGCTAAAATCGAAAAAATAGAATTTTATTATAAATAGTTAATGGTCAAACTCTAAGAAGCTAAACTATAATGGCCAAAGTCAAAAAACAAATCGATGGTCAAACTACAAGATTCTAAACTTTAGTAACCAAAATAAAAAAACAGAAAAAAATTGCAGGCAAAATATAAACGACTAAACTTTAGTGGTCAAACTCGAAAAAATAAAGTTTCACTGTAAACACTTTAATGTCCGAACTCTAAAATCCTAAACGTTAATGGCCAAAGTCAAATAACCAAAAGTTAGAATTAAAAGTAAAAATAATTAAAACTTATGTGGCTAAATATAAAATTCAAAACTAAACTATTCATTTCCCTTTCTAAATTATAATAGACGAATAGCGCGTCCTATTAAAACACAAATGGTTGGAACTCGTAAGTTGTATGTTTAATATATTATACAAAAATAATATAAATAATAGTAAATTAAATTTTTCGTCCTTTATATTTATAACGAATTTCAGTTTTCGTATTTAAACTAAAGAAATTACAGTAAACGTATTTAATGATTAGTTTACGTCATTTCTTCTAACAGTAGTTAATTTTGTTCGTCAAGTCAGGTCGTTTGCATTGTATGTAAGGATAGAATATATAATTTATTAAACCCCCAACCCACCCCACCCCACCCCTAACACATAGTCACACACACACACCCTTTCTCTCTCTATCTATTCTCTCTCTCTACACACGAAGTACCTCCCCATCAGCCACCGCCATAGCCTACCGCCATCATCAGCCACCACCACTTGTCACCACCACTTGTCACCACCGCTCCTCCGCCATCATCGACAACTACCACTCGCCACCGCCACTCCTCCGCCATGGTGAATTGGAATAAGTATGAAGAGTGTGGAAGAGGAAGTCCACAATGAATATCACAAGATCTACAAAATCCATCACATCATAGGAGTTGTAGATCTATTAAAACCGTTGCTTTAAAGGTTGTTACCCACAAGTATTGGTCGCTGGAGTTGCAGGATGTAGCCTGGATGAACAAGATGATGGTTGGTGGTTCAATCAGTGTTGGTGGTGGTTTTATGGTGACAGCGGCGGTGGTTTTATGGTGGAAGAGGTGGTTTTATGATGGTTGTTGTGGTGGTTTATGGTAACAACATATTCAAATGAAAAAGGGTTGGTCTACACGCATCGACTATCCTCTCAGCAAGCAAAATAGAGCATAAACTTTGTAATTTCCAGGTTGTTTTCTCAATATTAAAAACAAGATGAAGAAGATTATAGGGAGTGCAAAATTGATTGCAACAGATGTAAGAAAACCGGCGACAAACATTTGCTTTTGGGCGGTGACATTTTATGGAGAGAGAGAGAGTTGAGGGTGGGTTAGTTGGAATAACTTAATATTCTAATTAACTTTTAATTAATAAGAGTAAAAACACATATGAACTTACTTGATAGACAAAATTCTCTGTAAATAATAAACTTATTTAGATTCACGAGCCTTATCAATCTTGATAATCAAAGCTAATACTTAAGCTAACTTGTGTTTAATAGTGGACGTTTTGGGAGCGTCAAACATGATAAAACAATGTACTATCAAAGGGGTGTTCTGGTGGTAAAACAATATACTATCAATGGTTATAAGTTTAACAGGGGACGTTTTGGTTGCGCCAAATATGATAACTTGAATATAATTGGGGCTCTAAATATCATTACAAGATAGTTAAAAAGGGCTGCAAACCTATTGGCTCACAGCCTTTAACAGGCGCTAAACATAAATATTTTTGTATTATAATATTAATAAGAGCTCCAAACACTAGCTAACTACTATACTTGATTTAAAAAAGGCTTTAGTGAATTGATTTTTATCTACATGATATTTAGGTGGTAATATTAACTTAATAACCACATAGCCTAAATTCTACATAGTAAAAATGTAATGATTTTTAAAATGAAGTATATGTAGAGTGAAAGTGTAATGTCATTTAAGTTTGTTAAACGTACGTCATATAAACTAGACAACATTTCCACAGTCAAAAAGGCCTAACCAGTGTGATAAAAATATGATTATAAATCCCATCTATCATTGTAATTGCCATATAATTTCACTTAACCTCTCCTTCCTCGTCATAAGTTTTTCTGGATCCTCACCTATTAGTAATACTAATACTATAAGCCTATCTCTTGGTGTTATTTTTTAAGATCAGGGTTTCAATCATCAATACTAAACTGGATCACAGTTTTGATTGAGTGTTTTCTATTATCTTTCACTTCGGTTATATTATCATGACATCTGACTTGGCTAACTGACAAATCCATTTGTTCAAACAAAATTGGTAATCAAGAACAATTAGGAGCCAAATATAGTAAATAAGACGAATTAGAGAGAAAAAGGAGATTTGGGTGGTGGGAGCATACATGTAGTGCCTCGCGGTGTGCCTAACATGGCATGGCAACACCGCTGCCACCAAACAAATATGCAGCATGGCGTTTCAAATCGACATGTTCTCACCATGGTTATAGACAATACGTCACTGTGCATGTGGACCTAAAATTGACCGTTAGGTGTGACATGGTGTGGAAACATCCGCCATCAAATGTGAGTGTGTGGTGTAGTATGATATAATAAGATTTAATTGGTGAGTTTATGGTGTAGTATGGGTGTTTGGCTTCAATGCCCCTCCATCCTTATGCTCAAAATCAATAGTCGACCTCTTCATTTATTAGGTTTGATTATACGTCTTTATACTTTATGTCATCAGCCTATCAATAATTCAATATCATCCCATCACAAATAGGTAGTGCAACATGTCTCTTCGATTTCCACTTAACTAACCACTTTTTTCACATTATTGTTTTAAGCCTGCACACCCAAATTAGATTGCATTGCAACCATTCTTGAAAAATCTTCCAATAAGCTTGTCTATTAATGACTCGATCTTCTCAAAATATGCTGCAAAATCAATAGGAAATTGCACATAATATCCCATATCTGAGCTTCTCTGGAAATTGTGAATGGGTTTTGTAGACAAAACCAAATTGGAACACTGTAACTTCTCATGAGCATTTCTTATAGACTAGTCATTAAGATATTCACAATATTTGTAACTGCAACTAATTCATCCTTTGCTAGTGACCATGAATTACTAACAGATTCAAAATTTTTAGTGATCTTATTTCCATCATTAAGACATCCCTACTTTCCATTTAATAAAAGAAATAAATTCTGAATTTACAAATAGAGTTTCGTTCTTGGTTTGAGTACGTGAGTATAAAGTTGCACGTTTTTATTTAACATATCTAAAGAAGCTAAAGAACCAAGAACACTGCTAAAAGTAAGTGCATTATGTTGACAATTGTCCGAAGTATCTAAATGAATTTGTGGAATGAATCTCCATATTTCCCATTACTTGTAGAACCTAAAATAAAAGCATTCCCTAAAATATCATCCTTGTGTGACATCAAAGATTTCATCAGTTAAAGGCCCTCATAGCAAACCCCAAGCAGAAAGTTGTAATCCATACAATTATGAGCTTCTAGATAGTTACTACAAATTCTAATTTGACTAATTGATTAAAAGATCACCGGTCCAAAAACATTTTCTGTGTAGAACATATTTCCCATCACTAAAACCCATAAGTTTTAACCACCAAATTTTTTATTCCCTTTTGTATTTGATAGAAAAACTTTGGGCCTTGGAAATCTATTCTCATTGATAACTCCTTGAAGCTGGCTTTTTATGTATTTGAAGATCAGCTTGATTAGCCAATAAGTCTCCAACCTACCCTCATTATTCGTGTTAATACGCTCAAATATCTCATGTGTTGAACCACTTTTGACCCTTCCTAATTGTGATTTCCATTTATTCCATTTATACACCCGTATTACTAATATTCTTTGACATCCAGTTTCGTTAACAAAACTCCATTATTTCTGTCAATTCTTGCTTACACTTCACGTAACCACACATAAGTTATCTTTGAATGTTGGTAACTTAACAAATGATTAATACTGTTTAAATAATATTAACCTAATAAATAATTATGCAAAATTATTATGTGATTATGTGAAATCAATGGGTTACGTGTTATCTTATGATTTATGTACTAGCATGCTATTAATATATCATTAAAGAGCATGTGGGATGGTTGGCATTGTATTTTAATTTTAATAGTTTATATACAAGAATGTTTTATAAAAGAAAAATGAATGGTTTATAAACATTTAAAAGTAGGTTTTATAATTTATAAAAACTAGAAGGTTTAGATGGAAAACTTAGTAAGTATACAAAGGAAATTAAAACCCTAATTCACCATTTGTTCCCCTTCTTCGCGGCTGTAGACCACCCTCTCTTTGCGATCTTTACATCACACACACATATATATTTGATTGTTGCTCAATTTGATCATTACAACATGTTAGAAAGCTTCTTTCTTGATCAACTACACGTATAAGGTAAGAATTATCTACCAACTTTAATCTTTTTCATGATTCTTGAGTATGAACAAATCCTTAGTTCATTCATCCAATCTAATCTTAAAATTAATAGAAATGAATATTGTAGTTGTGTTAGTTGGATGTTTTTATTGATTTTTTACGTGGATTGTGTAAGAAAATCATAGTTTTAACGTGTAGTTCGTAACTTACCCAAAATAGAAACTTTAATTTCCAAGAAATTGGGATTTTGATATCTAGTGATAATTCTTGTGTTTTAATGATGGTTATACATTAGATTGATCATATAATTGGTGAATCATTAGTTAGTTTTTGATGATTTATAGATTATTAGATTTTATCCTTCTAATGAAAAAACTTTGTAAACATGGGGTTAAATTTTAATGGTTTGAACATGCATGGAATATTAGGGACATGCTAGAATGCTATTTGAGATGATGATATAAGATTATATGCTAGATTTACAAGTTACATTATGTTGTTGGAAACTTGAATTTGATAATTTAGGATGTCGTATGGGCATGTGTACATGTAAAGCAGATGCTAATGTAATGTGGTATTGAATTGGAATAATTAGTAGCTAGGTTTACATGATAGAAACTTTTGATGGGTATACTTTTGTTGATCAATATGGAAAAATTATGCAATCTTGTTAGTTTAAGTTATACTTTAAATACTTTGAATGTAATGGTGAATATCATACACACATGTATATTTGAGGCCCCTCCTTAGTAGGAGTGACATGTTTTAGGATGTAAAGTAATAAGTTACTTCAGATGCCATGTAGTGAGTGTTTGGAACCCTATGTGTGCTGAGGTTGAATAATAGTAACATAGGTAGTTACCACTTGGGAATTATGAATTAATTGGTTAATTTCTGGTTGAAATGTACAAGTTGATTATGAGTATGGATTCATATGTATTGTATGGTAGGTTTTGCTAGTATGACAATCTTGTTACAGTTTAGAACTCATTATGTGCAATACGTGAATGTTTTAGTTTAAACTCATGGACATTTGGTTTGTTAAATATAAACAAATATGATTTCACTTAACATGTCACCTACGGGTCAAAAGGGGTAAAATGGGTCAAACTGGGCCAATGTTCTAAAATGCATAAATTAGTGAGATTAATTAGACACTTAGGGTTTGCTAAACCAAGCCCTTATACATGTACTTATGTACTCATATATTTTAGGTAACCTCTGACGTGTTGTCTTTCAGTCTAGCATTTAATTTGCATTATCTCTTGCATACACATAAGGTGAGTTCATTGCCCTTCTTTTACACTCTTTTTGGGGGTGAAAATATACTTTTAAACGCTTTATTTTTATAAGTGGTGTATGGCATGTATATAGTGTAGTTTTTCATTAAAAAGTCCTTACTCTTCGAATCGTTAATTAAAGAAATTAGCAGGAAATACTAGGTAGTACTAAAGGGTTTGACAAACCCCACCCGTATAACTGAAGGTCAAGTTGGTGTAACATTGTCCTAAAAGACTAACACATTGTCACGACTCGGTAAATCGTGACAGAAGGCAAACAAACGAACACAATTAGTTTCGATTACGAAAAATACTATTGTTATGCTTATGTAATATATTAGCTTTCTATTTCATTACACATTACTTATGTTATACAAACATAACTATTTTGCTTACTTTAAACATATAAACTCACAAACCCTTGTGACACTTTAGTTTGTCTTTCTCAAGTCACTAAACTTCTAGGTGCATAAAGGAGCACATCATTGGTCACAAAACATGCAAACGATTTCATAATATTACTTATGTTTTTACATTTACAATTTGGTATTTGGGTGTGTGGTTTGCGCCTTTACTTTTCACATTAAATGGTGTTGAACGTTTAAACATACGCTTCCACAATACTTAAACTTTAAACTCTGATGTTTGTCTTGAAAAATTGTACAGAGTTCATTTAGAGTAACTAATGACTAAGATCTTAGTTTGTTCACACGACTCGCGGTAAAACTTTACACGTGGATTTTGAGGGTATGACGTGTTCCTTGTTTCATTATATGGTCTCTTTTAAGCATCTTGCCCATATTTTCAGTTGTAATGGTCTATTTCATACGACCCTTGCAACTCTCTACCTTATCAAGTGTTTTAGCCTTCTTAATAAGATCACTAAAAACAATATCAACGGGTATGAGCTCATGTCTGATCTCATGCCCACTTCTTGAGTATTTAAAACTATGATAATGTATCGATATTCTAGTGCTTATATGATCTAAATATGTGATATACATTATGATTATATTGAAACAAGTTAACTTTGTTTATGTTTTGATCCATAGGTGTTTGGAGCTTAAATGAGTATAATTTGAGGAAAAAAGTAAAATAATATAGTTGAAGGACCAAATATGTAAGTAGCAAAAGATGAAAAAAAGAGAAAGTTGGAGGAGACCCTGCGTATGATATGCCAGGTATCATACACCGGGTTGTGTATTGGTGGCGTACCATATGACGGGGTTGTATCAGCAAATCATAACAATTATTATAGATTTTTCAGACTAATAAAGGGAACCCACAAATAATCAGAAAGTTAAGGTGATATGATTTCTAATGTCCATTTCTATTTCTTTATCCATGGATTTATTATGAAGAGCGATCTCACGAATAAAAATTAGTTCATACGTTTTTCAACCTTGTATGACATTCACAATTACAAATCATAAGTTTATAACTTCCCATTCACATGTAAATGCTACCCATCAAAAGTTTACCCAATATTACCATACAATTAACATAACATAAATCACACCATTAGTTCACCATAAATAACATAAGTTTCATCAAATTAGTATGATAATAAGAGTTTAGCTCATAACAAGCTTGAACATAACAACAACTAATATATAAGATAAGTATGAAATAATCATTGAAATGGAACATTCAAACCGGTTATCCAGAATAGGTGATGTTTAGACAATCTTGAGCTTTTTCTAAGTGTTGAATACACCTCCCGAGCCTATCAAGGATCTTCTAGTCTAAATTCCTGAGAGAAATTAGCAGAGTTTAGCCCTCTAAAAAGCTCTCTCAAATGTTTCAAAGAGCTGCTATTTATAGGCTTTCTAGAGTGTCGAGCACATAACTTTGCCTTAAAAAGTACGACTCCATGCTAGTACAATGCTTGCAAAAGTTAATTGGCTCGTACATGCGGATTTGGTCGGCTCGTACGTGCAGAGATGATTGGGCACGACCCTGTTTTGGTGGTAGGGCACGCCCCCATGCTTACTTTTTAGGGGACAGTACTTTTGTCCTGTCAGACTGCCAAAAACGAGGGTGTGCTAATTATGACATGGGGGTGTGTTTCAAGCTGGGCATGGGGGAATGCCTAATAAGGCACGACCCATGTTTGGACACTGAATCTTGGTTTTCTTTAATTCTTCTTAGTTATGCTCCTTTTGTCCATTTTGATCTTTTGAAAGCCTGAATACACAATTTAATATTTTCAAATTCAATTTTATCATTTTAAGTAAGAGTTTTAGGAATAACTAATGTGCTTTTAATATGTTTTCTATGTATAATTTAGAGCGCATCAACGGTTGTGTTGTATGTTTTAAATTTTGTTCTAACTGATTAAATTTTGTACTATATGTTAAAAAAATTATGCTACCTGATTAAAATTTGTACTAACTTTTTGAGTTTGTTTTATCTATTTTATACTAGCAAAATTTAGTTGTTTAGTTAGGGGGCTTGGTTTATATTTAATAATAGATTCAACTATAACATCACTAAATAAGATCAATTGGAGTTCGCTTGAGCCAGTTTTATTTGAACCCATGCCCGAGGGTAGAGCTTGGAGCAACTATTAAGGTTGCTACATTGTAACCTTGAAGTCGTGAGTTCAAACTGTGAAAATAGCCTATTGCACTAATGAAGGGTAAGGTTGTGTACATCATATTGCCAAGTGATCCGGCCCTTCCCTGAACCCTTCACAAAGCGGAAGTTAAATTAAGCATTGACTATGTCCTTTATGTGAACCCATGCCTAAGGAAGCGTTCCATTTAAGTTTTATTATAATTGAAAAACCAAGTGTAGGGTATAGCTATAATTTTTTTTATCTATGGTTATGATAATTGATTAGTGACATTATTGTAATTAATTAATGATTAAAGGATTTAACTAAAAGCTCTAAAGGATAATTTAAATAATATTACAATTGCTTTGACTTTAGAAAATGCTTGATAATAATCAATCTTTTAAAAATATGCATTCTATCTCCTCAGACCCTCACTTACATTTTTTAAACCGTTATTTTTTGTATTATTGATAGAGCATACGATAAAAATCCAAATAAGAAAATAACCAAGAACACACCTAATGACTGATTCACATTTTACATACATTTTAAATAAGTTTAATTTATTTAACCCACATGCTTACATATATGTAAGCATAGGTTTACATGTATGTAAATGCACTATTTACGTATATGTAAACACAATTTTAAAAAATTAGAATGAAAAGATGAGGAAGAATAATTAGGAACTGATATGTAATAAGATACTAAAAGGTTCCAATAGGATTTACGAGTATTATGGAGTATGAAGAACGAAGCAAATACGGCATCAATGTTTAAACTAAAAATTAACATATTCATGAAACTTAGACATCTACAACTATGATGTTTTAAGTATAAAAGAATAAAGACGATTAAGATGACGGCGCCCATAGTTTCTTTTCTAGATTCTTTAGATTATCGCATCCATAAAGAAATTTCTCTTGTGAAGTTGACAGTTGTATGCAACTTATCAAGTTATGGACCGACCTCACCTTACCCTGTCTCCACTATGTTGTTACCTATATCCAACTAATCAAGTTACATATATGTAACAAGTGATTTTTATTAGATTTTAAGTTAAGGTGTTTTTTTATGATTTTTATGTATATATAACTTATCAAGTTACGTATCAGAATTATGGTAGTTTTGTTATTATTGCATAAATGTAACCTATCAAGTTATAAATAAGTAACTCAGTAACATGTATGTAAGTTAGTAATTTTTAACAAATTTTATATATGATTTATCAAGTTACATATACTAACTTGGTAAGCTCACCATGTTGTGACCTATTAGAACCCTTCGATTGGTTCTTGATGGCTGGAAGTTATCATTTAGATTAAAGTTTAAAATTTCATGAATCTTCTAGTAATTGTGGTTTTCTTTGAGATATTGCTAGCTAATTTCAATATAATTTTCGACACATTTGATAGAAAATGTGTGTAAACATGTCTAAGTTTAGATAAACTTTAGTATACCATTTTCTTAACTTTAAAAACACAATCAATTTGATATCTATATTATGATTAGGTCTTCATAATAATAGTTTGGGTTAAGCATAATTTGTTTGAAATGTGTTTTTAATTTAGGTTTAACTTTTTATAATCAAGAACAACAAACATAATCAAACAAATAGACCGAATGAAAGATCAACTATGTAAGTGGGGTTACATATATGTAACTTGGAAGATGACAAAGACCTAATATGTAGGTGGGTTCCAAATACGTAAGGCCGGATTAAAGCAACTCAAGAATCAACATATTATAAGCTTATATATTAGTTTTTCATTATTTTCAAAGTTCCAACAACAAGAAAAAAGATATTGTATCATTTATTTGGTTTGAAAAAGCACAACAAATGTGTTTATATACATGTAAGGTAATGCAAATATATTACATTATTCAGTATGCAAATATATTCAGAAAGCTAATGTCTTTCTCATTCATCTTCTCTGTTTTTTGTGTTTTTGTTAGTAATTGTGGCATCTACTACGTGTGTTTACATATATGTAACGAGGTTACATATACGTAACTCCAAATTTTACATAACTCAAGGTACACATACCTAAATTAAGTTACATATATGTAAATCTTAGATTAATAGGAACATGGTGACTATAAACGAGGGTCAAAAAGAAAAAAAGTGTGACTAACTTAAAAGTAAACATGGTTATATTAATCAAAGTTTGATTGCAATTAGTCAAATGATGAAAAACATATTAAAATGTAATTAGGAGATAGATAATGCATTAAAGAATCATAAAAAATCAATTTTTAGATTGAAAATCAGTATTTAAATCAATGACGCTTCAATAGGAGAACTGATGGCGCGTGAGCATGAATTTGAATCGACAACAATGAGGGGGGTACTGATACTTGTTTAGGATAGCTCTTAATATCCTTTAATTAACAATCTATTTAGCACTTTGGAGGATTTAAATACTTGACTTTTTCGATAGAGAGATAACATCTTACCATTAGGATATCTTTTTAAGAACTCATATTCTTTTAAAATAAGATTATCTAATTTATAGAGACTAGCAGCATGAGAATTCTAAACTAAAGTCTACAACATACCGAAAACCACATATAATTTTTTTTTTTTTTTACTTCTAGAGGTTAATATGCACATCTATACAAGGAAAATTATGCTGATATGTATTATTAGACTTTAAAGTTTGTCGATTAAAATACATATAAGAGTGTGATAGTGTGATTTACATTAAAATTATATTAAAATACATGATTATGTGTAGTTTTACTGGATATAAGAGTGTGATAGTGTAAGTTAGAAGAAAAAAACAAAATTTTAGAAAAGAAAACATTATCTAACAAAATTGAGATATGTGACGCCCTTTTTACTCAAAACGATACTTGTATCCCCTTTAGAAAACGCTCAATTCATATTTTCATAGACTTTTACTTTCAAATAATATGAAATAAAATTCTGTGATAAAATTTGATTTTGGAATGAAATCAAGTAGGTAAGGTTGAACCATTAATTGGTGGTCAATTCAATCACGCCCTTGTTGATGCTCATCGGTCAACTCAAACTTGCAGCCCACATTACTTTTCCTTAGCTTGCCCCACTTGTTCTTTAGACCATTTGTAAAAGAGAGGGTGATGAACCCCACGTCAACATTGTCCGATGGACTGATGATTTTCTTTCTCTTCTCTTACGAATTTTTCTCCTCTTTCTTATTTTCCTCTCGCAAAAACCTACAAGGGTTTTCCAGTGATCATCAGTGGCTAAGAATCAGATTCTCTCTTACACATTAGTTAACTTGTCTTTCGTGTAGCGTTCTTTCACATCTATGTATATGGGTTTAACGGACTCTTATTGCACGTTCTTATTAAAGTATAACATTTTCAAACAACTTAGAAATTTAAGAAATAGCATGTACTAAAAAATTATTAATATTATTATTACTACTATTATTAATTTTTATATATCAAAATCAAGGTTAGTGAAAAAATAAATTATAGATAGTTTACAATAATTAGATAATCAAAATATCGAATCGCCGTGTGTCTTGTGTCTATTACCCAAATATAAAGATTATATTCATTTAGTTTTTTTAATCTGCATGTGCATATATTTTTTTTTGGCATGGTTATTAGTCTTACAAAAATGATGACATCCGGAAAAAAGAAAAGCGAACGATCAATTTAAAAATAAAGTTAGTTGGTTCCTAGTAGATAATGTGGTTGGGGTCGGGAGTTAATTTAATTTCCCCTTTCAATTAAACTAATCATTAAAAAATTAGCATTATTGATCATTGCAATTATATCACACAACTTTTATTTGCCACTCACCTAATTAAGTGGAGTCAAACTCAATCTTTGACAAATTACTTAAGCAAAATAACTATCTAACTATACTAGTGTGAACCCTCATTTTACCACGGGTTGTTAAAATTTATAACACTTGATTTCGATTACTTGTACATTAGTATTCAATCCGTAGATATGGATAAAACTTATATTGACAACTCTATTTTGGAAAAAAAATTATGTCAAAACGTATATAATTTAGCACATCATAACAACAAATTTAGATTTTATAAACTATAAGAGAAAAACGATATAAAATTCAGAACCTTGAAACAGTTGAGCTTGTATATTTTTAGCTTGATGACTTGTATATTATTACACATTATTACTTATTACTAAAATTGTTTTTATTTTGTAAATAACTATTACAATTACTTTAAATACTATTACTATTACTATTATTATTATTATTATTATTATTATTATTTTTATTGTTGTTGTTGTTGTTGTCATTATTATTATTATAATTATTGTTATTATTATTAAATTCAATAAATTCATATGGATTAAAAAAATAAATTAATATTCATCATAATATTACCATAATAACCCTGTAGGTGTTTTAAGGTCAAGAAAAATTATTATTTTGACATCCTAAAATGCTTTATAAATTTATAGATAATATAGATATTCATTATTGCTTTCTATATATTATGTATAAAGAATTGACTCGCGTGATGTGCGGGTACTACTGAGTCTATTTTTCGAACAGCCTTAAATACTGGTTATATTATTATTATTATTATTATTATTATTATTATTATTATTATTATTATTATTATTATTATTATGACTATGTAAATATTTGATAAATAGTATTTAGTTAATAATATAATAATTAATTTAAATAGTAAAAATATAAATATAAAGTTAATTTAAATTGTTATAAATAAAGAAATACTTAATATAGTGAATCTAATCATATGCATTAACTTATGTATTAATTAAAATAAGTTTATTAAATATGGATAATTAAGAACATTTATATAAAACACTTGTACCATATACTTAAATAGTTGTTCTAGGTGTCTTACAAAAATAAAAAATTACCAATCTACCCATGGGTTTTATATTATATAGTAGTGGAGATATATTACATAGGTGCGTGTTCTTACACTCATAATATTAATAATATTAATAAATAGTTTTAGTAAACTCGTGTATTACAAGGGTTGAATAAAAAATATTAAAAACAATAAAAAGTTAATTAATTAGAAATTAATAGTTTAAAATAAGATATGATTGTTATCTTTCTTATTATAAATAGAATAGTTTTTTTTTTCAAAACAAACGTTTTTTTAATTATCATTTTTAAACTTTCTTATTATAACTCTCAATTTTAATTTGTTTTTTTATAAACAACTAATCTTTAAAAACATCAATTTTTAAAATCTTTGTATTTTGAAAAAAGTATGATGTTTGAGAAAGAGTTGTTATTTTATAAAAAGTATTTCTTTAGAAATAACATTACTAAAAAGATCTATTTCTTAATTTACTAAAAAAATATTTTAATCTAAAAAAGAATTAGATAATATTATTAGTGATTAATATGATTATTTGATCACTTAATATGATAGAGAAGCGGGAAAAAAATAATGATTAAAAATGTAATATTGATACGTGTCTCTTCTATTTATTCTTTTATTAAAGCAGAAGAATATAATATATTTAAATTTTTTAACATAATGTCACAGATAATTCTTGAGTGTATCCATGATCGTTTTCTTATTATGTTGGGGCAAACGGTTTACTTTTAAGTCCCTAAAAAGTTTTGTTTCACCAAAAATATTAATGTTTTTTGATTAAATTGAAAACTTCACTTCCAAATAATGATATTAATAATCATGTAGCCCTAGAAATCGTATCTCGTATTTTGTCACTATATGAAAACAATTAGTTTAAAACCGTTTATTACATTAGTTGAATAAATAAAAATCACATAGGTAGTAATGAAAAATTATTGGTTATAAAATGATATTTGAGATAAGATATGATTAAAATTTACATATGAGTAATGACTATAAGTTATAAATTAATGATATCATTTTTTAAAACTTTGTTTTTAAACTTTTTGTTTGTTTTTTTTTGAATAAGTTTGTTTTTCCAAAACAAAACATTTTATAAAAATGCCATTTTAAAATTTTCCTTATTTTAACTCCAAATTTTAATAATTTTGGTTAATAAGAATTTTACTAACAAAAAACAGTGATTTTAAAATATTTTTCATTTTATTAAAATTTGATGTCTTAAAAAATTTATTTTATAAAAGTTATTTCTTTAGAAATTACATTTATAAAAAGGCTTATTTCTTAATTTATTAAAACCTATTTTAATCTCAAAAGAAATTAAATAATATTATTAATAGGTAATGCAATTATTTAATAGAAGAGAAAAATGGTAAAATTAAAATTCCAAATTCTAGAATTGTACCTACTAAAACACTCTTTTATTTAAATAGATAGATTTGAAACTTCCATTCACTTAGGGTGGATGAGACACTCTCACCACACATGCCACCCTACACCATAAACCCACCTATCAAATTTAATCATGTCACACTGCATCACATAGTCAAATTTGATGGCGACGGTGTTATCATACCATACCACACTACACTACACACATGCAACAACAAACACAAAATCATGGCAACTGCATGCCATGAAAACGGAAATTTGTTGTGTGAAGGTGGTGGCGGTGGTGGTGTCGAGTGGTGCCGAGGCTCGCCGTGGCCTCACGGTGCTTGTGGCCCCTCCACCCTTACAATTTACCTTTTATCTTTCAACAGGCAAAAGAACATACAAAATGTAATGTCACATGTACAGACTATAGTTAAAAAATTATATAACTTTATCTTTGAGGTTATGTGTACTGAACTATAATTCAATAAAAAAGTGAACATTGAATCAAGTCGTGGATGAAAACTTTATGACTTGGAATGCAATAAGTCTGGTGATGAAAATTTTAAAGAAAAAGTGGAAAGAAAGTTGCATTCATGTTTTCATCAAAAGTTTGAAGATATGAAGTTGCTCCACTTTAAGAAGCAAGTGCATGTAATCATCACTCCATTTTGATTTGTCTTTGTTGTTTATATTTATTTTTATATAGTATTATTAGGTGAGTGACCCGTATAATACACGGATTAAATAAAATATAATTTATTAAATAGAAAATATGTTGATAATATGATCTAATTCACACGTATATTTAATGTACTAATGTCAAGACAAAAAGATGTTCATAATATAATATAGAGTAAATTACCATTTGTATCTCTAATGTTTTTCCATTTTAACCGTTTGAATCCTATAGTTTCAAAGCCTCGATTTGCATACCTGACGTTTATATTTTTAACCATTTGTATCACTGATGTTTTTATTATGTAAACCATTTGAATTTAAATGACTAACAGTATTAGTCAAGTATGTTAACAGGCGTCACATCATTTGTCTTTTTTAAGGGTATTTTTGTCATTGTCTTTTTTTTTTTCATAATTTCATCTATTTATATTTACCATCATTCAACATCATCATCTGAACTATCACCACCACAGCCAACTACACCCACCAGCCGGATCATCACCGCCAACCATCCTCACCAGCCATCGAACCACACCCCATTGTTAATCACAACCCACCCAACTATAAACACCCAAACTTCTGCATCTTCTACCACTGCCAATTCCTCTCAATCCCCTTTCTCACCCTCACCCTCGTTCTCCATTTCTACCTTGTCAAAATCGCATAAGATCGGTTCTCAATCGTCATCACAAAGCTCTCAAAGCACCTCAATTTATCCCCAAGCATGGGTGCTGTCACTCTCCTAGCCCTAGGCAATGGTGCTCCCCACGACAGCTGTGACCTTTCGAATATTCGTTAAATTATTTGTATCTCCGTTATCTCTTGTAAGTGACATTAATGAAATCAATGGAACTATGGGAGTTCTTTTGTAAATTCTAATAATCTCTTTATATCTATTAATTGGTAATCTTAATTATATTTATTAGATAAATAAACTAATAAAGAACTAGTTGTAAATTTATAGATGTCCCTAAATTTAAAAATGTATATATATATATATACATATATAATAAATATTTAGTAAAGTATATTGTTAAAAATGTGATCTTAAGCAATAAATTAAAACAAACAATCAAATTATGAATTTTATAAAATCAACAAAATTCTTAAATAATAGTAAAAACTTTAAAAGTTATAAATTTTGTAAACTAAAAAGAATTAATGTAAAAAGAAAAAGTTCCTGAAACTTCAGGGACCAAAAGTGTAAATTTTCAAAACAAATCCCAACCCCCCACCCGTCGGCCGTTTTTTCCGGCCAACTCCGGCCATCGCCGGTGACCTCCAAACCATCAAATCCATCGAATTAAACCCAAATAAATTACCCTTTACGCTCGTACATCAGTTTCGAACGCTAAATCGGTTACAATTCGAAATCATTCGGCTGTAACAACTCATTCAAATCGAAACCGAACCCCGTTCAATTTCACAATTAGTTCATCTCGAAACTGATTAAAATAGGTGATATATAATGGAGGTGAAGCTTCTAAACGATCCTTTTAAAAAATTTACACACCCAATTTCACTGATCAAACACACACACATCGACTTCTTCATCGTGAAACATATCGACCTATTCATCATACTATTTTCATCAATTCGATCAAAAGCAGGTAAATTAAACACATTTTCATACTCGTTTTCTCTTGAATATCAAAAGCCCCATACTTAATTCGGTTATCAACATCTGGATTGTGTTCGATTTGAACAAAATCGAATTAGGGTTCTTGAGAAATTAGGGGTTTTCGGTGTGGGTGCTTAAAAGGAATGAGAACTAGTTCAGGACAGGCGCAGGCGCCCTAGCCTGCTGGTTAAAGCACAAGAGGGATATACAAGGGACCCGGGTTCGAACCCGAGCCCCTACAATATTTTTTTAAAAATTGTTTTCTTAGTTAATTAATTCCAGAAAATTATGGAGATATTATTAAATTTATATAAAAACATTTTTATATAAATACATTAAACCAGAAATAATATATATATATATATATATATATATATATTTTTCTTAGGAATTTAACCTAATAAATCTTTTATTTTTACCTTGGAAGTTATAAAAAATCTTATAAAATATATTTTCAAGTTTTAAATTTTATTTTGAAATAAATGGAAATATTTTCTTTTAAATTCTCCGGAATTTGAACTTAAATAAATCTCTCATTGTTCCCTTGAAATTATTTAAATTATTTACAAATTTAAACTTGGAGAAAAATTATTGTGAAACAAATAGAAAGATATATGTACTATTTATTAAATTAGTACCTCCTAAAATCATTACTAATAAATAAATGATTTTTTTTTGTAAGGATGATTAATTTATTAATAAATCTCTAAAAATTTATTAATTAATCGTCTATTTCTATTTAACAAAGCTGAATAATAAAAATATATATAACATCAATAGATTAAATCAAGAATTCCGACTACGATTAAAACTCTAGCTTTCGTGTATCGTTTTTGACCTTGTTAACCAAATTCTAAACCTTGGAACACACGCTTTTAGGCTAATTGTGAAGACATCATTGTAGTTATTTTATCCTTATTATCTCCTTGTACGTCATATACCATGTGAGTTTTCCATACCCCGTTTTACTTTATTTCACACGTTTTAGGGTGAAATATGTTACCCGTATCATAGTCACACTTGTAAAGACGTTTGAATACTTGAAATGCACGTGCAATTCATCTTATTTTTTGTCATGGTTATTTGGGACTTGTGTAAATATTATGTGATAGACACTTGTAAACACCATCATTAATTATTGCTAGCCTAGCGACGTCATAGATCTATGGGCTTGACAAACCTATTTGGTGCTAAAGCCGAGGTTATTGCCGGCTCCTGATGACGTATTCTTGATCATCATGGGAACCAAGTACACTTAACTAATCGTATATTAATCGTTGTGGCCATATCTTTGTCAAGGTTTGATTGTATCATTATGTATCCATATATTTCGCATTTATCTTTAACCTATGACTTGAATTGCCTCTTTAAAAGATTTTATATATGTATGTACAAACTATGGGAACTCACCAGCTTTATATGTTTTCTAACATGTTTCAGGAAATGTTCAAGCTTAGTTGTTGATCTTGAAGATATGAAATCATCTAGGATTTGGACCTAAAGAAAAATAAAGGATTATTTTGGAATTTGATGTTTAAGACTTATGTTATGAATTGTATGTCATGAATTGGATATTAAATAATATTTACACTTTGAAGTAGCGTTGTGTGCATGAACAATCTTAACCCTCACATCTCAACGTTTCCGCCGTTAAGGTTGGGGTGTGACAGCAACAACGCCCGTACGAGGTTTGGGGCTATATTGTCAGCTGGGGCTTTTTTCTCGGCTCTTGTTATGGGGTTTGTTACGATCTATGCTGCACCATTTGGGGTTTCGCCTGTGATGTTCCTTAGAGATGTAGGGTTTTACTTGATTTATGCTTTGTTTATATTGTGTGTGTATCTTAATGGTGAGATTTACCCATGACAGGCGATTGGGTTTGTGGGGTTTTATTTGTTCTCGTGGGGTTTGTGTTTTGGTTGGATTTGGGGGTGGATGGTGGTGGGAAGTTGAAGCGTAGTTATAGTGAAGTTGTGGTGTTGAAGATGATGGAGTTTTAAGGGGAATTGAGTATGAAAATGGTGGTGATTTGAAGGAGTTTAGGAGGATGGAGATGGTGGTCAGGGGTTAAATGGTGAGTACGATGGTGGTGGTCGTGATCTAGCGGTGGCGGTGGTTGTGGACTACCTGGAAAGAGAGAGATGATATGATTCAGATGTGGATTTATCGGATGATGGTGAAATCTGAATAAGGGATTCAAACGGTTAAAATGAAAAAACGTCAGGGATGCAAATGTAATTTACTCTATAATATAAGTATATTTAATATCAGTAATATGCAAAAACAAACAGGAAATATGTCATGAAATATTAAATTGTTATGCGGCTACAAAATAAATGATCATTAATAAGAAAAATAAAAAAAGATCACATATTACATGAATTTTATAAATACTTCTAACAAATAGATTTATATACAACTCAAAACTTGTTAAATAATATATACAGAATACATAGTTATTAAATTGTTATATTTTCTAGATCAACTCTTAATGTAACCTAAGAGTTTGTTTACTTTATGCTCAAACAAAATTAAGAAGTTTTTAAGTGTTTAATAAATGCACATTTTTAATAGGTAATGATAATGAAACAATTATTCATATTTTAATAAATTTAAATCAATGAATATTAGAAATTGATAGCGATTTAATAATAATAAGAAATATTTGACATTAATATAAATCTAAATTTCGTAAGTGAATGTCCAGATAATGCATTGAAATTAAAAATAAGGAAAATGTTTATAACTTTTGGTAAGATTAACATGTTAGGAATGATTAGTGAAATAATAAGGATTGATATGGTAATTACATGTGATAAATCCTACATCAATCCTAGGTATATAGTCTAGAAAAATATCATGTAGACACTAGTTATTATTATTATTTTATTATATGTTACTACCTTAGAAAACGTGTTTTACACGGGTTAAATTAAAATTATAAAGTAATAGTTAGTACTTAATATTTAGAAATTATATAATAATTTTTAGATAAATATGATCGAACTACGTATAATTAATTACCTTAGTACTAATGTAATAACAATATATTTTTTTTAAATTTTCATTTTTAAAAAGTTTTTGTTGAAAAATTATTTTTAAAAATTCCAATTTTTTAAATTTGTTTTTTAAATGTCATTTAGAAAAAAAAATTTGTATTAAAAAGATCATGTTTATTTATTTTTAAAAAAATTTTATTTTTTAATAAAAATATGTTTTATAATTTGAAAAGAATATATAAATAAGATTTTTAGTATTAAATATGATCATTAAATGATTATCTTTATATGCTAGTGATATATGATGTGAAGTGTGTGAAAATATAACATGTGTCAAAAATGGTGTGACAATATGACACGTGATAAATTTTATTTTAATTTATTAGTATAAATATATATTAGAGATAAAGATGGTACAAAAATACTTAGTCTGTTTTTAAGTCCACTGTATATTAGAATACTAAGTTTGTGTAAATTTTAGTGTAAACATTGCCAGCAAACACATCAAAGTTGTAGTTTTTACCCCTTTTAACTTTAAATTTGGTGTAACATTATCTATCACGCCATATCTTATATTTAAATATAATAATATATTATATTTAAAAGTGTTTTGTTTTTAGCGAAACTTAGGTCGACTTGTAGAGAAAAAGAAGCTCGTCTCAATGGCATATTTGAAATTTTATAAGACGTTACATTTAAAAACTTATAAAAAAAAACGAAGTAAACAGCTGAATTAATTATAACAATATAATAATAACATTGTTAAAAAGAAAAAAGAAACATTCGTAAGAAGAAACGAAGGAAGCACACAGGGAAGCACATCAATCTTATCCCACATCGTTGCAGAACTAATTCATCTGCTTGCTTGCTTTCCTTATATATAGAAACCCTAAGGTTAAGTTTAAAGTATAAGTTTCTTGGGAACGCTCTAGTATAAAAAGAATCCAGAGTAATCGATACCTTATTGGGTATTGTTATTAGTCGTTTTTGGAGCTCGGGTGGGAGCGCGAGTAGAGAGACTCTACATCAAATTGTCGTAGATAGTTTTAAGGTATGTTCTCGTTTAAGTTTATGTCAAGTTAATTATTATTTATTTTAGATTATTATTATTATTAGGAGTAGGTTTAGTATTATTAGTATTATTATTTTTAGGCGTTAGGGTTATTGTTAGGGGTAGATATTGGGTAGCCTAGCCTTAGTTAGGCATGGACTGATCACCCATACTTAAACAAGATAGCGTAAACCAATATCGAACCATTACAATAACTAGTTAGTTGTACTATTACCTAACATAGGATTCCTTAAACTGAATCATGACCTAGAGATATTACCAGATTGTACTAGAAAATGTTATCAACTGTTGGGCAACTGCTAAACAGGTGAGTTTCTCTGAACTGTTTTTTTAAAACGGGATGTGATGTTCTGATAACTAGTAATAATTAAAGAATTGACTACCAATAGCATCTGTGATATGTGGCAATGTTTGATAGGATGCTTGAGGGCTGCTTGTATGATTCTGTTTTAGCCAGTGGAGTTTGTATTCATAGCCTGGTTATGTGAATTTATACTGTGCTTAATCTGTTCCTATCTGTTTGTCATGGTTGTATCTGCTTGATGCAATAGTCAATATTAATATGTTTTGAATTTTGAAGATTGCTATGTTCATGAACTCACAAGCTTTATAATGAGTCTTAAATATTTTATTTTTATGGACACACATCCTAGGTGTCAAGTGATTGCAGAGATCGAAGATTACATGCTAGCCTATGAGGAAATAAAGGTCTTAGAGCGCTACTGAAGATTTGGATCTCTAGTATAGTTAAACTGATGTAATGATGTTATCTAGTATGATTAAAGAACAATATGTTATAGTGCATAATTAAAGTTAGACTTGCACTGTGAACCCCATGGTTGCTATAATATTCCCCAGGGTGTGCCGTGTGGAAGGCGAGTGTAACATATAATATAAGAGAAAGAAAGAGGAAAAAATTCTAAAATTAGTTATTTGAAATTTATAAAAAGAAATAAATATTTTATGCGGAAAAGTGAATGTGAATAAGAATATGTTGATAATATAAGAACTAAAAGTATTGTAAAAGTATTGATTTAAGAAAGACTATGATTTATAATATAAGAGAAAGAAAGAGAAAAATTTACAAAATTGTTAATATTATATATTTATCTAAGGACAACTTGAACGAATTTGTTAGAGAACATTCAAGAGTGTTACTACTAAGCTATCTTTTGATAGTTTTTGATGCCAGATTATTGGCTGCTAAGGAGTCGAGATCATTTGTTTATCAATCAACGAATAACCGAACTTTATTTAATTGTTAATTGGGTGTTTTTATGGATAAGATTCAGTTATGATTTGAGATTATACATGTATATATATGATATACGTGAGTCTTTATTAATTAGCCGCGTGTAGGAAATGGACAAACAATGCATGTTCCTTTTTTGATAAAAAGGTCAATGAAGGCGGCTTTAATTCAACTTTTGATTTTCTTTTCCTTTCTTTTTGTTGTATATTTTATTTCAGTCTTTATTATTGAAAACGAAAGGAAATGAAAGTGTGATGTGTTTGCTATCAATTAATTAACAACAATATCTTGTTTTGTTTTATTAGCTTTGCGTTTGCAAAGCGAAAGTTTCAATTCGTGTGTTTTCTCCTATCATTCATTAGGTGTGAATTTTATATATATCTTTATAAAATTTTAAAATATCATATATATTTAAATAAAATTTAAAATATCATATATACCTTCAGAAATTTTTTAAATATCATATATATCCCAAAAAGTTTTCAAATATCATATATATACCTAGAAAACATATTAAAAATCATAGGTACCTATCGATTACTTCTCAAATATCATATATGCCCAAATCAAATTTAAAATATGTAAATACCATTAAAATCTTGTTAATATTATATATATCCAAATTTAAATCAAAATATCATATATACCCCTTTTTTAGTAATTAAAATATTATATTTTTTATTCTAATTTTAATACATCGAAATTCCAATTTACTACATTTGCTTTATTATTAATTATTAATAATACTAATACTATAATTATTATTTTTTATTCGTAAATGGTTATGATAACAATCATAATTTTTATTAAATATTATTCTTTTCAAATTTATAAAAAGCTATATTACAAACCAATAACCTAGTTAATAATCATAATGAATATACTTACTACAAAAATATTTTTTTTTAATATTAAACTATCATGCTCATCTTGAAGTTTACTAAGTTTTCTTAGTTTATTGTAATTAAAATATTATTTAAGAAATTTATGAATTTTTAAAGGTGAATAAATTTTATATTTTTAAATAAACTTTGATTTCCTATGGATGTCCTTATAAATATGTAAGTTTTTTGAAATAAATATGAAATCAAAATTACTAAGTATGAAATAAGTTTTGAGAAAATAATAAGTAGAAAGACATACACACACATACATACATATAGGAGATTGATCAAATAATAACCATATTTATAATTAAAATCGTGAAAACCAATTTAACAAATCACATTATATATAAAATAATGATTTTTTAATTATATAAAGTGTATTTAGGTAAACTTTAATATCATTATTTATGCTCATTATATATATATATATATATATATATATATATATATATATATATATATATATATATATATATATATATAATTTATGATATTATATATACGTAACTTATATAAGTTACATTTATTAACCCATAATTATACACATGGTAACACATGCGTAAAGCCTAGTTTTCATGGTTTTCAATTATAACATGATTTTTATTATAATATGGTTTTCAAAGAATCTCTCTTTATATATATATGATAGAGATTAAATGTTAACCCTTATTTATTATGATAACATATTAATCCAACTAGTGGTTCATAGCATGCCACGTTGCCACTTTAAATTGTAAAAC
This sequence comes from Flaveria sonorensis, assembly GCA_025506505.1. Classification (NCBI taxonomy): domain Eukaryota; kingdom Viridiplantae; phylum Streptophyta; class Magnoliopsida; order Asterales; family Asteraceae; genus Flaveria; species Flaveria sonorensis. Next base: position 372,726 of record CM046425.1, on the reverse strand, counting down.
TAATGGTGCACAAAGAATATTAAAAGAAATTTTTAAAAAAATATAGCAATACTATACTCGAATTAAAGATATTTCTATTTAACTGTGTAATTTGTATAAAAAATAAAACATACAAAAAAAGTTAGGAATGTTTTAAAATAAGGGTGAAGTATTTTTAAAAAGGGAGTAAAAAGGAAGGCGTATAATGATTGATTTTTTTCAAATTCTCTCAATTTTTTAAACGCATATAACTTTTTTATATGACATTATTTTTTTAAAAAAACTACACCATAAAATCAAGCATTTTATTCTCTTTATTTTAAGTATAGTATTGCTATATTTTTCTCTAAGAAACCTAATATTTTAAAAAAAACTTTTATGTGTTGTGCGTATAACTTGCATGATTATTAGCTGCGTAATTATAAAAATAACTTGCATAATTATCATATAACTTACGTAATTATAAATATAATTTGCGTAATTATTATTTATAACTTGAGTAATTTCAAATTGTATAATTATGACTATAACTTGCGCAATAATAAATATAACCTGCGTAATTATTAATATAACTTACGTAAATATCCACCTTATATGTATAGTTGTGACGCAAACAAAATTACTTATCTCACAAAAGACACATGTCATATATATATATGCCAAAAGTATCTCAAATTTAATGGCATTAACCACAACAAGATGTACCATCGGATAAAGATATACTCCATTCAACACACATTAGATATACTTTCAAGAATAAAGGAGGCGTCATACCTTTAATTGACGTTCCTAGCTAACCATCTAAAATGTCAAATGCATCCGAGTCCAAAGATTACACAACATCATCATGCATAATCTTCTGTACCAAGATGAAGGATTCATGTTAAAGAACCAAAAAGACCGCAATAGAGACGAAGGACTCATTCATCTTCATCGCAATCGGATAGAGATGAACAGTTGTTAATAATAGTTGCTGCATTTGCTAAAATCAACTAGATTAGCAAGGTTAATTTCGGAGAGAAAAGACGAAATCAAGCATAATTAGAGGATGTTAAGATGGAAAAGATACGTATCATAGATGAGTACTTGAGGAGAAAGCAAATAAAGACGGATTTAAAATTCTTTGTCAAGTCTTATGATCATTTTGAGCTGAGCAGAGCCGAAAACAACATTACACATGATGGTCATTATAGTAAAACGTTATGTTGGAATTAAAATGAAATAATATTTTTATCAATGAGATATGTTTTTTGTACTTGTTTTTATAAATTAAATTTAGTTTTTTAATATATTTATCGGTAGTATTTTATTTTATTTATAAAAACAATGTGAGGGATGTGGTTGAAAGATGACCTTTTCCATTGTTTATTGATAGCAAAAGAAATATGATGTGATGTTGATGTTGAATAGAGAGTTAGAGATGTTTTAGGGATGTGAGGGATGTGGCGATAACCAAATTTCTTAGTCGGTAATCATTGCAATTAACAGATTTATTCTTGGCAGATCGGAATTCTAATCTAGAAGAGTGGCAATGGGTTTTCAAGAAAACCTAGGACTGTTCTATCTTTTATCATGACAACATGCATGGGGCTATGTGAAGAGATGCGTAAAGCCTTAATCTCAAAAATCTTCAAAAGGTATCAATAACGTTCTTCTTGACAAACTCTCCTCCTGATTTTACTGCTAAGAATATATGGCAGTGATGTGAGCAATGGGGAAGGGTTGTAGAGGTGTTTGTACATGAACACAAGTCCTATCAACCATTTTATTGGATTTGTTTGATTCTTGAAGTTAATGTATCTAACTTGCAGTCCATGTGGTATGGAAGCTATCATGTATTCGCAAACATGGCTCGGTTTGAGTAACTGGCTAATAAAACTAAACAGAATGATGGTTTAAGTGTTAGTACTCTTGAATTTCTTAATTATGCTCTCTTATATAAGTGTCCGTGGAGGTATGTTAATAGTTCATGTTAAACCAATTGAGAACAAGAACGCCCAATTCGACAACAACATGAACGAAGAAGACGAACTTAATGAACACAAGAAAGAACTTTATTGAAAATTATTACAAGTGTTTGTGATTTCTGTGATTTCTGATTATTGTGATGATTTCTCACCGAGTACAATAATCCTTATTTATACCGCTAATAGACTAACTAACTATAACGGTCAAATAATACACTCAACATAATGTAGAGAATTTACACTTAGGACCCCTAGACTAAAACTTTCGAAGCAGGAAGCAACCTTATGAAAAACTTCCGAAGCCAAACTCTGATACTTCCTATACTCACCAAATCTTCCAAAGCCAAATAACCTTCGGAAGATTTTGATAAGCTTCGAAAGAAATCAGATCAAGCTTTAGAACTCTTCCGAAGCAAACATAACCTTCGGAAGATTTTGCCAAGCTTCGAAAAAAATATGTTTAGCTTCAGAAGATATTTAACCTTCGGAAGAAACACTTATTTTGGCTTTTATACTTCACAATCTCCACCTTAAAACCAAAACAAGATTTTAACCAACTCCCAATGCATCCAAGCAAAAGTTGAACTTCACACCAGGTAGAGACTTAGTAATTACATCTGCTAGATTCTCCAAAGTAGATACACTCTCCACTTTCACCTCCCCAGCATTCACCACATCCCTTATAAAGTGTAACTTCACATTGATATGCTTTGTCCTCTCATGAAACATGCTATTCTTAGACAACTGGACTGCACCTTGGTTAATACGATATACCACTGAATCTGCAACATCAATTCCCAACTCGGAAATAAAACCATGCAGCCATATAGCTTCCTTGACTGCCTCAGTCAAAGCTATATACTCAGCTTCTGTGGTAGATAATGCCACTATATGCTGCAACTGGGCTTTCCAACTAACCAAGTTACCCAGCACCTGAAATGTATACCCTGTAATAGATCTACCTCTATCCAGGTCCTTGGCAAAATCCGAATCCACATAACCAGCAATCCTTTTACTCCCCATATGTCCATGATTCCCAAACACTAAGCCATAGTGTTTAGTACCCCTGAGATATCTCAAGATCCATTTCACAACATCCCAATGAGCTTTACCTGGATTAGACAAGTACCTACTAACCAAACTCAAAGCATAACCAATATCTGGCCTTGTACACACCATCAAGTACATCAAGCTCCCAACCACATTGGCATAAGGCACCTTCTTCATATACTCAACCTCAGCATCTGACTTAAGACAATCAGAGCTTGACAGTTTAAGATGAGTACCAATAGGAACATTCACTGCTTCCCCTCATTCATTCTATAGTTATTCAGTACCTTCTCCAAGTAAGAGCTTTGAGATAGTTTCAACACCCTGTGTTCCCTATCTCTCTTGATTTCCATGCCTAATATTTTCTTTGCTTCACCCAGATCTTTCATCTCAAACTCAGACATCAACATTCTCTTGGTAGCTTCAACTTCTTTCAAATCTTGACAAGCCACCAACATGTCATCTACATACAGCAACAAATACACAAATTTGTTCAAGCTGTATTCCTTGAAGTAGACACAACTATCATAGCTGCTCCTCTTAAACCTATTAGTCACCATATGTTCATCAAACCTTTTATACCACTGTCTAGGGGATTGCTTCAGCCCATACAAGGACTTCTTAAGGAGACACACCTTATCTTCCTGCCCCTTAACCTCAAACCCCTCCGGCTGCTTCATATAGAATGTTTCATCTAAATTCGTATGTAAAAATGTAGTTTTTACATCCAACTGATATAACTCCATATCCATTGAAGCAGTCAATGATAGCATAACCCTGATAGATGAATGTTTCACCATAGGTAAGAATATTTCATTATAATCCACCCTTGGCTTCTGTGTAAACCCCTTAGATACTAATCTAGCTTTGTATCTAGGAGGTTCACCTTCAGAAATCTCATCTTTCAGTTTGAACAGCCACTTACATGACATAGGCTTGTGACCCTCAGGTTTATCAACCAGCTCCCATGTTCCATTCTTATACAGAGATTCCATCTCTTCTTCTATAGCCTTACACCACTTTGAGCTTTCCTTCACAGAAATTGCCTCAGAGTATGACAATGGTTCATAGATGCTTTCTTCTTCAGCAGCAACAAAGGCTAATGCTGACAAATCAATCCCCTCTCTATACCTGAGTGGAGGTACCACTTGTCTCCTTTGTCTGTCACTAGCCAATTGATAATCATCCAAACCACCCCCTTGGCTATCAAAAGTGCCATGATCAACACCTTTATCACTCACACCCTGCTGTTCCACCTCAATCTGAACCCCACTCTGCTCCCTAACTTCTAAACTCCTTTTCCTTTCAATGTCTTTATACATAACATCTTCTTTGAAAACTATATCTCTGCTCACTATCACCCTGGGTCTGCCACCATCTAGTCTCCACAACCTATACCCTTTCACTCCATGAGGGTATCCTAGAAATACACATTTGCCGGCCCTGGGTTCTAGCTTTTCTTGGCTAACATGTGCATAAGCCAATGAACCAAATACTCTTAGATCACCATAGTCATATTTTCTACCTGACCATGCCTCCATATGAGTCTTCATGTCTAATGCAGCTGATAGAGACATGTTGACTAGATAGGCTGCAGTAGTCACAGCTTCAGCCCAGAAATACTTGGGTAAACCAGAACTAGCCAATATACACCTTACTTTTTCAAGTAAGGTCCTGTTCATCCTTTCAGCCAAACCATTCTACTGTAGAGTACCAGGCACAGTTTTGTGTCTTGCAATACCTTGTGCTTTACAAAACTGATTAAACTCATGGTTACAAAACTCCAACCCATTATCAGTTCTTAGCTTCTTGACTTTTCTTTCAGTTTGGGTTTCCACAAGGACTTTTCATTCCTTGAACTTACTAAAGGCATCACTCTTATTCTTTAAGATGATCACCCAAACCCTTCTTGAAAAATCATCTATCAAAGTCATAAAATATCAGGTATCACCCAAAGAATCAACCTTAGCAGGACCCCATAAATCAAAGTGAATATAGTCTAATACCCTATTTGTGATATGCCTAGCCCTTATGAATCTAACCCTCTTGTGTTTCCCAAGAATACAAGTTTCATAAAAACCAAAATCACAATTCTTCAACTCAGTCACCACCTGTTGCTTCTGCAAATCCACCAGCCCTTGCTGACTAATATGACCAAGCCTCTGGTGGCACAACATGGCCCTAGAACTACTATCACTTAAGGAAGTTGCCATATGGGATTCTACTACACCAGCACTATCTAGTACATAGATATTATTATCCCTTATATTACCAGATAGTACTACCATTGATCCCTTAATCACCTTAGCCTTACCATCCCTAAGACTAAAATGGTACCTAGATCTCTCCAACAACCCTAAAGACAACAAACTTCTTTTAAGATTAGGGATATACCTTACATCATGAAGATCTACTTTCATACCATTCTTTATCTTCAGAGTCATTGTACCATGACCCACAATCTTGCAAGGTCTATCATACCCTAACCTCACAGAACCAAGATCTTCAAACTTCAAATCTTTGAAGAACTCCTTCACAGGTGTCATATGGTATGAACAACCTGAATCCATCACCCACTCATCCTCAATACCACTGCTTGTGACTGCCAACACATCTGCACTCTTATATCCATCAGATACATCATCTCATGCATTATGACTAGAATGAGATTTTGACCCACTTGATTCACCCTTCTTTCTTTTCAAGTCAGGACAATCCTTCTTGAGGTGCATCTCTGACCCACACATAAAACACCTCCTCTTGTACTTGGATCTTGACTTTGAGACACTTTTTTGGCTTGAAGCTTCTTTGTTTAGATCTTTCCCTGACCACCAATCCCTCTCCACCATCTTCTTTATAATCAGTTCTCTTCTTTAACTCCTTTGAATTAAGAGCTGCCAGCACTTCCTTCATGGTAAGAGTATCCCTACCATACATCAAAGTAACCACAAAGTGCTCATAAGATGATGGAAGAGAGGTCAAGAATATGATAGCTTGGTCTTCATCATCTAATTCAACTTCAATGTTTTTAATATCTAACACCAATTTATTGAATTCATCAGTATGATCTTCAATTGACTTCCCAGGTGCCATTTGGAAAGTGTACAACGGCTTCTTGAGATACAGCATGTTCGCAAGAGACTTCGTCATGTACAGATGTGACACCCCGTAATTTCAGGTTAACACCTTGGATTTTTTATTTTATTCTTGTTATCAAATCGTTTTCCATCGTTCTTCTATTACCAGTGGTTAATTTGTTTATTTTATAAACAAACAAAATATTAAACCTAAATCATTTAGTTACTAAACTTAAATATATCTTGTCAACTCAACTCAATATTATCATTACCTAACAAACCTAGTGTTAACTAATTAACAATGAAATATGTTAGCTTGACCAAATCCTTATGCATGGACCTTAACCGACTTCCCCATCCTTCGGCCCACTATCATAAATCTTACTCCAAAAACCTTAAAACCACATCATCTCAACTCTTATTTTTCTCTCTCGCTTTTATATTTTTCTTTTTCTCTAAACCGGACCATTGATCTTACCCCCTCCCTCTCGTAAACCCTACCCCACGGCTGCCTCACCCTCCTTCTCGACCGAGCTGTTCCAGCGGACCCCTCCCTTGCGACGGCGAACAATCGGCGATCACAACACCCCCCTAGCAGTTGCGACAACCGATCTCTTGACAGTCATGTGGTACAAATTCTTTTCTATTACGTTCATGTTCGTTACGACATGATGTCGGGCTGCGGTTTCTTTTCACGATTAGCGTAAACGAGTTCTAAGGGATGGGGTAATGTGGATGTGCATCGGGTTGTTTGATTCATGTCCTGTCGTGTTCAGTTTCAGTTTAGTGTGATTACAAGTTTTGTATATGGCTGCGCTTATGGGTGTAATCCATGATGAATGTTTATGTTAGTTATGTCTTGATGAGTTTATCGCTCTTGTGACCAACATGCGTCGGGCTGCGGTTCCTGCGAAACGCTTCGAGTTGGTCAACGAAAGATTCTGTTGGTGTGTGTGGCATGTGTAGTCTGCATGCGTGGTTGTGTGTTCGGATGGTATGCATGCGTGCGTGTGTTACATGATATGTATGTATGTATTTGTTCTTGTCTCTTACGGGGTGCTTGTATGTGTAGGGTATGTAAATTGTTGGTTGTGATCGGTGTGTGTGCGTGTGTTCCGCGCGTTGATATGACCGTTCGTGTATTCTTTGTATATATATATGTGTGTTTATGGTGCGTGATCTGTGTTTGTATGTGTGTGTTGTGCGACAGTGGTGTTGGTATGTAGCTGAGAATAGAGGTGGGCATAAAAACCGGGTTCGGACCCGACCCGGAACCGGGTACGGGTACGACCCGGTATATGTATACCCGGTTTGGACCCGAAAAAAACCCGTAGGGTTGGAACCGGGTATGATTTTCTAGAATTTCTTAGAACCCGAACCGAACCCGACCCGACCCGGAACCGGTTGAACCCGGGTTGGACCCGGTTTTGACCGTTTTTTTTTTATTTTAAAAGTAGCCGTTTTTTAAAGGCTATATAGCCATTGGGATCGATTTTTGGCCGTTTTTTGTCACTTTTAGGCTTATAAGTTAGTATAAATAGGTGTGGGTTGATATGGTTTAGTACCCAAGTCTCAAACGTAAAAACATACGCAAAAAATGCAAAAAATACTCTCGTTTACTCTCGTTTTACACGTTCACTCTCTCGTTTTACACTTTCACTCTCTTCAATCTTGATATGGCTCACTCACAATCTTCCGTTGGTTAAGGTTCGTCCAACGCTCCAACTGTCGTTCGTGTTCTTGCACACAATCGTAACATGGATGTTTGGTGCAATTGGGATATGGTTGAGTTGAGTGACGGGTCTGTAAAGGCTCGTTGCAAGTTTTGTGGAGCTTTGCTTGCTAAAGATTCTAACACGACTTTAAACAAACACATTAGCAAGAAGTTTTGTAAGTCGTTGAAAAGTAATCCGGATTCGCAACAAACACAATTGGGTGGAGACGGTGGAATCTTTAATTACGATGTTAATACGGTTCGAGATCGAATGGCGAAGTTCGTGATTCAAGAAGCTTTGCCTTTTAGTCACTTCGACAATCCTCTGTTTACCAACTTAATTCAAGAGACGCTTCAACCTCGTTACACTCACGTAAGTCGTACGACACTTAGACGTTATTGTTTAAAATTATGAAAAACAAGCAAAAAATGATTTAATTGTATTATTTGAAAATTTAAATACCAGTGTAAACTTAACTAGTGACGTTTGGTCGGCTCCACACGGTTTACCCGAATCATACCTTTGCGTCACCGCTCATTGGGTGGATCCCAATTCATGGCAATTGATGAAACGTACGATTACATTTAATCTTTTTCCACATCCACACACCGGAGAATTTTTGTTTTACTTTTTAGATAATGTAATAAGTACTTTTAAATTACAAAATAAACTTTTTTCAATTGCATTTGATAATGCCTCTAACAACACAACCGCGGTTGAAAAATTAAAATTAAAATATCTTCCGATTGCAAACGGTGATTTTTTCCATACTTGTTGTGTTGCACATATTATTAATTTAGTAGTGCAAGACGGACTATCCGGGCAATATGTTAATAACTTTATTACATCTTTTCGATTTATGTTACATGACGTTTTTAAAAAAAGTAGAAGAAGATATCAAGATTATAAACAACTTTGTAAGGATACGCACTCTAGATTTTTAGGTCCTAATTGAGATGTACCTACTCGGTGGAATTCGACTTGTCACATGTTTGAATGTGCTTTAAAACAAAAGGGCACTTTGAAAGCTTTTCATAATAGTCTTTCAGATAATGGTGAAGCCGACCCATTTCCGGATGCGGGTTGGGAGAATCTTCAACGTCTATCCGAGTTTCTTGAGGTTTTTAAAAACTCAACAACAAAATTATCGGGAGTTTATTATTCCACTAGTTATTCGGTGCTTCAAGAACTATTTTATGTCTTTGATTTTAAAAATTTTCAAAATAAAAATAATATGTTTAATCAAATGATAGAACCAATGAAAGAAAAGTTTAAAAAATATTTTAAGGACTTACCACCCGTTTTTACGTGTGCCGCCGCTTTAAATCCGTTTCTAAATGTTGCGGGGGTTGAATGTTTGATAGATGAGATAAATGACAATTTGGATATGCATGACGAAAACCCTGATTTTTCAAATGAGGCAAAAAAAATTTTAATCATAGTTTGAAAACAATTTATAATTTTTATTTAAATAGATATGGGCCTAACGTAAACATAACCATGCCAAGCGGATCAACCTCAAGTGCTAGTACCTCGGTTAAAGACCCTGTTTTGACTATGTTGAATGTTGTTCGGGATGTGACGGCTAAACGTCAAAGGGGTAACACCCCAACAAGTGAGCTCGGTAGATATAGTGGAACGGATTTTATTTCCACTATGACTACGGAAGATTATCGTGCATTCGATATTTTGGCTTGGTGGAAAGGAAAAGAATCTCAATTTCCAATTCTTTCTGCTATGGCCCGTGATTTACTAAGCGCCCAAGCTTCTACGGTAGCTTCGGAATCTGTTTTTTCTCTTAGTGGCAGGGTAATATCATTACGAAGAACAAGACTAACTCCGGAATCAGTGGAGATGTGCATTTGTTTAAAGGATCACTTAGACGCAACGGATCGTATACAAGACCAAACAAGCCTCGAAGACGTGATTACACTCGAAGCTAAAGTACATGATGAAGAGGTAGAAGACGGAGTATCTTTAAGTTCTTGATCAAGCATTTGAATTTCTTTGTCATTCAAATGTTTAATATAAAAAGTATTGAGCAGATAAGATGAAGAATTAGCATTTGATCAAGCATCTCGTAGTAGATAAAATTAGACGATATTGTTATTTTTAAGTTCTTTTAATATTATATGTCTTTCATGTTCTTTTTAAATTTCTTTGTCATTCAAATGTTTTATATAAAAAGTATTTAATATTTGTATATTATAAGTGTAACATTTTCTGCTCAAGATTTGTATATATTTATATATTAAGTTGTTTAAATTTTTGTCATTCAAGTGAACCCGGTTAGGAAAAGAAAAATAAAAAGAAAAAAAAGGAAAGAAAATATAAGAAAAAAAAACATACGACCCGGTGTTCGACACACACACAAGAAAAGAAAAAAAGAAAAAAAAAATGAAAAAACCCGGTTGAACCCGGGTTTCATACTCGAACCGAACCCGACCCGACCCTACCCGGGTATACCGGGTAGGGTTTGTATCAAGCTGAACCCGACCCGGGTTCACCAATACCCGGGTACAAAAAACCCGGTTGGGCCCAAACCCGGTTTGTACCCGGGCCCGGGTACGGCCCAAACCTGGTTTGCCCATCTCTAGCTGAGAATTTGTGTGTTTATGTATCATGTGTGTGTGCTTTTGTATGTCCAAGCATGATCATGGCTGAGTTTGCATGTTGCTGAGGTTCGTAGTGGTATATCGCAGGTAGATGGTACGACTGTGGTTTTTCGAAAACTTATATTAAACATGCATCCAGGTTGTTCGAAAACTTAATTATATATTAAACTTGCATCCAGGTTGTTTGAAAACTTAACCGCTCGTGTTTACACTTATTGGTTTTTGCTGTACATTTAAGGTGAGTTTACAACCCACGTTACTTATAATTCTTTTTGGGGGAAAGAAACATGTTCATTTTAAAAGTCATTCACTTGATCAGTATTACTGTAATTATCGCATGATTACTAGTGTTGTACCAATTTAAGTCCTCACTTCGAACCGTTAATGTATGCTTTTTAGTGAGGTAATTCTGAGTAGATCTACTGGGTTTGACAAACCCCACCCGGGCTAGTCGCTCTAGCACGACTGCACGTCAAACGGGTGTTTAATTGACCTAATTTCTGTTGCTGTGGTTTAGTAGCCACAGCCGAGGCCTTCATTTACATTGTCAGCTTCGGTTGCGAACTTCATACACTATGTAACTTGTTAAGTAGACTAGCTATCTACTGATATTACTTTGTTTACTGTATCAGTTACTATTATGTTCTGTTTATCAAAACCTGTGCACCAACCTTGTATTGACACTTTAGCATGTTTCTTTTAGGTTCTCAAGATGCCCATGATTTGGAACATCTCATTCATGCATTTATCATCATACGAGTCGAACGAAACATTTACATTTTCTATGAACTTTATTTAATTGGGTTGCGTGTTGCGCCATTTTAAATTAAGTTTGATTTTGCTTCCGCGTTTATTCTTATGTTTACGTCATTAACTCTGTTTTTGGAAATATCAAACGTTAACGAGAAATCATGTTTTGTAATTGATGTGTCATTTGGTGTAACTAGTGGCTGAGATCCTGGTATGCCACATGCCTAATGGCAATACCCCGTTTGTGAAAATTGAGGGTGTGACAGATTGGTATCAGAGCCAATGGTTATAGCGAACTAAATTAAAATTTGCATTTCACTTGCATTGCATTTAGACTATAGCCTGATGCCTTAGTTACTCGCATATAGACACGTTTAGCTTTGTTAGCTGGCCTTGTTTGCTTTGCCATGTTGGATTTGCTTGTTGTTGCTCATTCCTATGAGCGGTTCTTTGCAGGGATGGCTTCATCATCGTCTGCACCTTCTTCTTCTCCTTCTCGAGGAAAGAGACCCATCTATTACGATTATATACCTTCACCTACGGGTCCGTATGAGTGGCCCATGCATCATAACAATAATAAGAAGTTTGATTATGACTAGCTGTTCGTTTCACCACAGTACCCACATGTTCATAAGTGGGAACACTATCCCTAATATGTGACCAGTCTAGTTCAGGAGAAAAATGTTCCTTTACCTCTTGAAAACCAGCCTCGTACTAGGTCCACTCCGGCTAGGAACCCTGATTCCCCTACCCTACCTCCCCTTCCCTGTCCTCCCGAGCTGGCCATGGCGGCTATGGCAGCTACTTTACATCTCGAGCGTAAACGCGTTGCTGAGCTGTGGGACGATAACAGAGCATTGAAGAAAAGAGTGCAGGATTCGGCCGAGGAGATCAAAGAATTGAAGAGACGGTTCAATGTACTAATGGATTATCATAAGAAGCATGTGGACCGCGTCACTGGTCTGTTTGACGTGTGGTTAGCGACGAGGTGGACTTCGCTGCTAACAGTCAGCGACTTGATACTCTTGAGGGTCAAGTCAATGCACTGAACGCAGTACCGAAGCCTGACGAGGAAGATCCAAAGGAAGAGCCAGAAGAGGAACTGGAGGAACAGCCTGAGGAAGAGCCTGAGGATAGCACCAGATCCGTCGATTCACACCGATTCTCCTTTTCGTTCATTTTATTCATTATTCACACTTTCGTTTATTTCGCACCTAGATGGGAAGGGTTGTTTCCCATACGACTTATGTTTCTGAATTTTGATATTTGGTTTCATTAATTGTAGACGTACTTACAATTTATTTTGCCAGAAATTATTATTTGAACATTTAGTTGTGTGTGCTAAATTCTTTAATTACTTATACTTAAATGAAGTTGATATGTTGCATATTTACTTATTTTTGTATGTTATGATAGTTAAGAATGTCTCTACGTGGGTGTGGACGTGGGCGTGGACGTGGGCGTGGTACCATCAACATGACTCCAGCGGAATTGGCCGCCCTTATAAATCAGCATGTGGTTGATGCACTGGCTAACCACAACCCTAACCCTCAGCCCGCTCCGATTGGTAACCTATACCAAATTCATTCCTAACATTAACGTTCTGTCAGTCTTGGCAAGCTATAACATTCATCTAAAATCTAAAATCCTGATCTAAATCTGTTGCAGGTCAAGCAGTCTGTACCTTTAAGTCCTTTATGGACTGCAAACCAAATCCATTCACAGGAGTGGAGGGAGTCGTAGGACTCCTGCGGTGGTTCGAGAAGCTCAAATCGGTATTTGAGATGTGTAACTGCCCGGTGGCAAATTGGGTCAAGTACGCTACTGGCACTCTGGATGGAGCTGCTCTGTCTTGGTGGAATACCCAGGTACAAATGCTGGGTGTCGAGATTGCCAACCAGACTACCTAGGAAGATTTTAAAAATCTGATGAAGGAAGAATACTGCCCTCGTGATGAGGTGCAGAAGCTAGAAATGGAATTCTAGAACCTCAAGATGACGGGTTCCGAGATCGAGGCATATACCACTCGTTCTCATGAGCTTGCTACACTGTGCCCTAACATGGTCAACCCTCCTTCTTTGAGGATCGAAAGATATTTGCATGGATTATCTCCAGAAATCCAGGGCATGGTCACTACTTCAAGACTAAACACCATACAGGAGGTGATCAGACTGGCCCACAGGTTAACTGATCAGGCTGTCACATAAGGCAAACTACCTCCGCGTGGTTATGCTTCAACCACTACTGATGGCCACAACAAAAGAAAGTGGGAGTCTGGTCCCAATAACAAGCAAAATACTTCTCAGTAACAACCACGGCAGTCCCGTAAGTTTGACAACTTCCGTCAGTTCAACCAAGCTCCTTCATCATCTCAGCATGGTAGTGGTTATACTGGAACGTTACCAAAGTGCAACAAGTGCAACTGCCACCAAAACGGGCCTTGCAACAAGAATACATGCGAAAGGTGTGGTAAGTTTGGCCACGCTGCTAAAAACTGTCGTGTGAACCTAGCAGATAAATAACCAGCACATCAGGGGGAACAAAGAGGCTGCTACGAGTGTGGTCAAGCTGGACACTTCAAGAGGAATTGCCCAAAGCTGAGGAAAAACAATGGCGATGGTAATGGTACTGAAAACCGCAATGGCAATGGGAATGGAAATGGCACTAGTAATGGAAATGGTGGTGCCAAGGGTAGAGCCTTCGTCATGGGTTTAGGTGAGGCTCAAAATGATCCTTCTATTGTAACTGGTAAATTTCCCGTCAATGGTTGTTTTGCCTCTGTTCTGTTTGATTCTGGTGCTAATAGGAGTTTCATTTCGCATAAGTTCAGTCGATTTCAAGATGTTAACTCTACAGCCTTAGACATGAACTATACAGTAGAAATAGCTGATGGTAAGATCATAGAGTCTTCTTATATATACTGGGGTTGTAAGATAAGTCTGTCTGGGCATGATTTTGATATTGACCTGCTAGCTATTACGCTTGGTAGTTTCGATGTAGTTGTCGGCATGGACTGGTTGTCTAGGAACTAGGCCGAAATCATTTGTCGCAAGAAGCTCATTCGTCTACCCTTGCCTGATAGAACGATACTCACGGTGGAAGGCGACAGGAGTGGTGCTGTGGTCGGCATTATCTCTTACAGAAGGCTCAGAAGTGTTTGAAGAAAGGGCATTTGGCAATTTTAGCCTTAGTTACTGAGAAGATCACCGAAGAGAAGCGACTTGAAGACATTCATGTTGTTAAAGATTTTCCCGAGGTATTTCAAGAAGACTTGCCTGCCCTGCCTCCACACAGGCAAGTAGAGTTTCAAATTGAGCTGGCACCAGGAGCTGCTCCAATCTCTCGGGCGTCGTACCGTTTGGCACCGAACGAATTACAAGAGTTGTGTAAGCAATTGCAGGAATTGCTAGACAAAGGGATTCATACGTCCCAGCTCTTCACCCTGGGGAGCTCCAGTACTTTTTGTGAAAAATAAAGATGGAACCTTCAGAATGTGCATTGACTACCGGGAGCTGAATAAGGTGATGATTAAGAACAGATATCCACTTCCACGCATTGATGACCTGTTTGACCAGTTGCAAGGATCAAGCTTATATTCCAAGATTGATTTGAGATCAGGTTATCATCAGTTACGGGTTCGGGAGGAAGACATCCTGAAGACGGCATTCCATACTCGCTATGGACATTTTGAGTTCGCGGTTATGCCTTTTGGACTGACCAATGCCCCAGTAGTTTTCATGGACCTAATGAACCGTGTTTGCAAGCCTTATTTGGATAAGTTTGTCATTGTCTTCATTGAAGACATACTAATCTACTCTTAGAATAAGGAAGATCATAAGAAACACTTGAGAATCATTCTGGATTTGTTGAAGAATGAACAACTTTATGCAAAGTTCTCAAAATACGACTTCTGGATGCGAGAGGTGCAATTTCTTGGGCATGTGGTGAACGAAAGGGGTATACATGTAGATCCTTCAAAGATTGAAGCAATAAAGGATTGGCCGACACCGAAAATGCCTACTGAAGTGCAATAATTCCTTGGTTTGGTGGGCTATTATAGACGATTTATCAAAAGATTCTCAAAGTTGGCACAACCTTTGACTGCCCTGACTCACGTGGAACTATCTATATATGGGGCAGCAAAGAGGAATCAGCATTTCAGGCGCTTAAGGACAAACTCTGCAGTGCAACAATGTTAACTGTGATGCATCCATCCAGGGTTTGGGGTGTGTATTGATGCAACGCAACAATGTTATTGCTTATGCATCTAAGCAACTCAAGGTGCATGAGAAGAACTACATAATGCATGATCTAGAACTAGGAGCTGTAGTGTTTGCCTTGAAGATCTGGAGGCACTACTTATATGGAACTAAGTGCATGATCTATACAGATCATAAGAGCCTCCAGCACATATATGATCAGAAAGAGTTGAATATGCGGCAACGACGGTGGTTAGAATTGCTCAATGATTATGAAAGTGCAATCAAGTACCACCCGGGTAAGGCTAATGTGGTAGCCGACGCCCTCAGTAGAAAGGAAACACCGAAACCCTGTCGGGTGCGCGCATTACAAATGACCATCCACTCCGATCTACCAATACAAATCAAGGCTGCTCAATCTGAGGCCTTGAAAGTAGAGAATCTAAAGGCAAAAATCCATGGGAGGCATGGAGAAACAATTAGAGATAAAGACCGATGGAATCCGTTATTTCATGGAATGGATCTAGGTACCAAAATTGGATCTAGGTACCAAAATATGGGGAATTACGAGAGCTGGTAATGGTTGAAGCTTATAAGTCACGTTACTCAATTCATCCAGGTTTAGACAAAATGTACCAAGATCTGAAGGAGTTCTACCGGTGGCCGAACATGAAAGCTGAGATTGCCACCTACGTAAGCAGATGTTTAACTTGTTCTAAAGTTAAGGTGGAATACCAGAGACCATCAAGTTTACTTCAGCAACCGGACATTCCAGTGTGGAAATGGGAGTAGATCTCGATGGACTTTATCACAAAGTTACTTAGGACTCCCAGCGGATGCGATACCATTTGGGTTATAGTGGATCGCTTAACAAAATCCGCACACTTTCTGGAAATCTGAGAGACTGATCGAATAGAGAAGTTAACCCGAATTTCTTTAAGGGAAATAGTCTCTCGGCATGGGGTGCCAATATCCATCATATCTAATCGTGATGCTCGGTTCACTTCTTATTTCTGGTAATCCTTGCAGTGATCATTGGGAACACGGTTGGATATGAGCACTACGTATCATCTGCAAACCGATGGTCAGAGTGAGCGTATGATACAAACACTGGAAGACATATTGCGTGCCTGTGTGATCGATTTTGGCAGCAGTTGGGAAACTCATTTACCATTGGTTGAGTTCTCCTACAATAACAGTTATCACACCTCAATCAAAGTTGCACCATTTGAGGCACTATATGGACGTAAGTGTCGATCACCTATCTGTTGGGCAGAAGTTGGAGAAAGCCAACTTAATGGTCCTGAGCTTATGCATGAGACGACTGAGAAGATCGTGCAAATTCATAATCGTATGGCAGCGGCATGTGATTGACAGAAGAGTTATGCAGATAAACACCATAAACCATTAGAATTTCAGATTGGTGGCAAGGTACTTCTGAAAGTCTCACCTTGGAAAGGTGTAATCCGGTTTGGGAAACGGGGAAAGTAAAATCCACGCTATGTGGGACCATTTGAGATTATCAAAAGGGTTGGTCCAGTAGCCTATCAGCTGAATTTACCTGAAGAGCTCAATGGAATACACAATGTGTTTAACGTATCAAACCTGAAGAAGTGCTTAGCTGATGAATCACTAATCGTACCCTTGGAGGAACTGGAGATTGATGAACAGTTACGTTTCATAGAAGAACTAGTTGAGATTATGGATCGAGAAGTCAAAACCCTAAAGCATAGCAAGATTCCCATTGTACGCGTTAGGCGGAATTCAAAGCGTGGGCTAGAGTTTACCTGCGAATGCGAAGATCAGATGAAAAGGAAGTACCCACAATAGTTTAAAGATCAGGCATTCATTTCTCAAGGTATCATTCTTAAGATATATTTTCCTTTAAATTTCGAGACGAAATTCCCTTCAACAAGGGGATGATGTCACAGCCGAGAATTTCCAAAATCCTTTCTTTTCGAGTTGTTTCTAAATCCTCAAAAAAACCCTACTCTTTGTGCTTTGCAGATCATTGAACCTGGTGTTCTTTGTAAATCTAATGTTCTAATTTTCGGGACAAAAATTCCTTCAACAAGGGGATGATGTGACACCCCGTAATTTTAGGTTAACACCTTGGATTTTTTATTTTATTCTTGTTATCAAATTGTTTTCCATCATTCTTCTATTACCAGTGGTTAATTTATTCTTTTTATAAACAAACAAAATATTAAACCTAAATCATTTAGTTACTAAACTTAAATATATCTAGTCAACTCAACTCAATATTATCATTACCTAACAAACCTAGTGTTAACTAATTAACAAAGAAATATGTTAGCTTGACCAAATCCTTATGCATGGACCTTAACCGACTTCCCCACCCTTCAGCCCACTATTTTAAATTTTACTCCAAAAACCTTAAAACCACATCATCTCAACTCTTGTTTTTCTTTCTCGCTTTTATTTTTTCCTTTTCTCTAAACCGGCCCATCGATCTTACCCCCTCCCTCTAGTAAACCCTACCCCACGGCTGCCTCACCCTCCTTCTCGACCGAGCTGTTCCAGCGAACCCCTCCCCTGCGACGACGAACAATCGGCGATCACAACACCCACTAGCAGTTGCGACAACCAATATCTTGATAGTCGTGCGGTATGAATTCTTTTCTATTACGCTCATGTTCGTTACGACATGATGTTGGGTTGCGCTTTCTTTTCACGATTCGTGTAAACGAGTTCTAAGGGATGGGGTTATGTGGATGTGCATCGGATTGTTTGAATCATGTCCTGTCATGTTCTGTTTTAGTTTAGTGTGGTTATGTGTTTTGTAAATGGCTGCGTTTATGGGTGTAATTGATGGGTGGTCCATAGGACAACCCTTAATGGTGTTAAAAGACAAGTTTATCCCTCATTTGACCGTGTAATTGTCTTGAATTAGATGACTACAGTTGTTCATGTTTCAGGTGTGTTTGGAGCTTTAAATGTGGAGAAAATGCTGCTTCGGATGGAAGGGAGTAGAACGGGTCATACGAGGATGGAAAGAAGGAACAAACGAGAGAAGTCAGGGGCTACCGTAAATTACGGTGTCTACCGTAATTTACGGTAGCCCCTGAAAACCCTAGAATTTCACCGTAAGACAGTCTCTTCCCAGCGTAGCACTTTGAAGTCCACCGTAATTTATGGTAGGTACCGTAAATTACGGTAGAGCCAGCGAGGAAAGCGTAACTGCCCAATTAAAATGAAAAAGATCAAAAAGAAGGTTGGGGTTTGAGATATTAAGCTTTTGGTTGATATTGAATGGGTTTTTAGCGATCAATTCCTTTCAGGACCATACATTGGGGTCAATGATTCCCAAGTGTGGGGACGGGAGGAAAATTTTAAGTGTCTTTGAAATTGAAAATTTTTAAATCAAGCGAAACATTGTGAGAATTTGAACACTTTGGACTAACCCCGAGTGACACATCGGCAACCTTTAATACCCTTCGTTCTTGGTGAGAGTTGAAGCCACACTTGTGTATCAATAATGCTTGTCTTTGATGAGAGTGGCAACGGGTGGGGGTGCATTAGAACTTGTGCTTGAATACGGTTTGAGGCCTTAGTTAAACATGAATGTGGAAAGGATAAGGGCATTTAGGTAGCTTCGTCAAAGTGTGTGTGAGTGTGGGATTTGGGGGGTTGGACCTCATAAACTGTATAGATGAGCATGGTACTGAGAGGGGCGGGGGTTTGGACCTTTTAGTAGCCCACTTTGAGTTTGAAAGCCAACCAATTGTTTACCCAAGCCTAGTCCCCAAAAATTACCCAGTTTGACCCGGTCTTGTATTGCTAGTAGTCTGTTTTAGTTTCGTTTATTTATGTTATGTTTGTTTAATGTTAGTCTAGAAAAAAAAAAGAAAAAAAGAGAAGAAAAAAAATATTTTTTTGAAAGAAAAGAGAAAAGGAAAAGAAGAAAAAAGTGAAAAAGCAATGAAAAAAAAACAAGAAAAAGGAAAATGATGATGCATGAGTTAGTTGTATATAGTTGCTTATGTTTTGTCTGATTGATATGTAATAAAAGACCGGGTTAAATCATTTGCTATCACATATATATTTCCATTTCCTACCCGTACTCCTAGCCACGTTACAACCTTCAAGTCCCTTTGATTTGCATTCATTTTTGGCACCTTTTAGGTGGAGGACCGATTTAAGTACAAGCATATAGTTGTGCAACCACCCACTTGCTTTGTGTGTGGCTAGCTTATCTTTGCTAGTGTTTTCTTGTCACCGAGAGGAGAGATATAGTGAGGGGTGTGTTGTTTGGGTGTTGAGAAAGGGTTAGTAAAAGGATAACATGTTATGCTTGATTTATGTTGATCGCTTATGCAGTTGAAAATGGTTTTTAATGGGTTGCTTAGGACAAGCAACGGTTAAGTGTAGGGATGTGACGGGTGGTCAATAGGACAACCCTTAATGGTGTTAAAAGACAAGTTTATCCCTCATTTGACCGTGTAATTGTCTTGAATTAGATGACTACAGTTGTTCATGTTTCAGGTGTGTTTGGAGCTTAAAATGTGGAGAAAACGTTGCTTCGGATGGAAGGGAGTAGAACGGGTCATACGAGGATGGAAAGAAGGAACAAACGAGAGAAGTCAGGGGCTACCGTAAATTACGGTGTCTACCGTAATTTACGGTAGCCCCTGAAAACCCTAGAATTTCACCGTAAGACAGTCTCTTCCCAGCGTAGCACTTTGAAGTCCATCGTAATTTACGGTAGGTACCGTAAATTACGGTAGAGCCAGCGAGGAAAGCGTAACTGCCCAATTAAAACCGTCTTCATGGGTCTTTTCATGTCATTCATCATTGGAGATGTTTCTCTGCAGTTTCTGGGTGATTTCTGGTTGTGGATAGTGATTGGGAACATTTCTAAACAATTCGGTTTGTACTTTGATGCTTATGAACATTGATTTTGTTGGTATGATGATTCACCAAGCCATGTCCGGCTAAACTTTCGGTGATCATCTTAGGTGAAGGTTTCTATTATGACTCTTGTGTGTTTTCCTTTATTTCTAGAATGATAACCTTGGTGTGTTTGCTATGCTTATCATGGTGTATGAATGTTTGTTTGTAGCTTGTTAATTTATTTTTCAATTCTAGTCTAAATCGTACGTTCTTGGTGTCGTTGACAATCAAGATATCACGGGAAGGGTTAGGGTTGGATATTGATTAATTGATTATCGGGAAACAACCTCGCGTTAATATAATCCGAGTACTTTGTTCCCTTTTATCACAACAAATGTTTATGTATGAGTTATGTCTATGTAACTCTTTCTAGTTGGAATTATGCACAATTGTTAAAGGAAACCGGAACCTAAGATGGTCATTCTCTCATAATCTGATTAACAATCCAATTTTGCTTTGCAATTAGTACGTGAATTAGTTCTTAAAACCAAAACAATCAACTCTTGAATTTTAATTTCTGCATATTAGATTAATTGTAGTTAATTCACAAGGCTATAGAATCAACACATTTTCCATAAACTCCCTGTGTTCGATACCCACTTACCACTATCTATTTAGTAGTAACTGGTTTAAATTTGCGTGTGACTACGACAAAACGTCAGTAATCCATGATGAATGTTTATGTTAGTTATCTCTCGATGGGTTTATCGCTCTTGTGACCAACATGCGTCGGGCTGCGGTTCCTGCGGAACGCTTCGAGTTGGTCAACGAAAACTTTTGTTGGTGTGTGTGGCATGTGTAGTTTGCATGTGTGGGTGTTTGTTTGGATGGTATGCATGCGTGCGTGTGTTACATGATATGTATGTATGTATTTGTTCTTGTCGCTTACGGGGTGCTTGTATGCGTAGGGTATGTAAACTGTTGGTTGTGATCGGTGTGTGTGCGTGTGTTCCGCGCGTTGATATGACCGTATGTGTATTCTTTGTATATATATATGTGTGTTTATGGTGTGTGATCTGCGTTTGTATGTGTGTGTTGTGCGACAGTGGTAGCTGAGAATGTTGTGTGTTGCGATATATGTGTGTTTATGTATCATGTGTGTGTGCTTTTGTATGTCCAAGCATGATCATGGCTGAGTTTTCATGTTGCTGAGGTTCATAGTGGTATATTGTAGGTAGATGGTACGATTGTGGGTGGGTAGTTAAGTCTGCTGCCTCGTGAATTTATGTATCCATGTGATGATCTGTTGTGTGCATTTATATATATATATATATATATATATATATATATATATATATATATATATATATATATATATATATATATATTATATTTAGGCATTATGTGGTTGCATATATATTTGGTGTTGTGTTTGTATCCGTGGGTGATTAAGACTTTGTGTGTATACACATATATGGATGTTGCAAGTATGAATTCCAGTGCATGTTCGCATGATAAATTGGGTGAAGTATATATATATATATATATACTATATATGTAGGTGTTACGTATAGATTGCTTTCATCATGCGAGAATGAGTCGTGTTTGATTATGTTGCTTGGGTTTAGGGGTACGTTGGCATGTAACCGATCAGTGAACGCGAAACCGTACGACCACATCATTAATATTTAATATTTTAATATTAATTATATATTAAACGTGCATTCAGGTTGTTTGGAAACTTAACCGCTTGTGTTTACACTTATTGGTTTTTGCTATTCATTTAATGTGAGTTTACATCCCCACGTTACTTATAATTCTTTTTGGGGGAAAGAAACATGTTCATTTTAAAAGTTCATTCATTTGATCAGTATTACTGTAATTATCGCATGATTACTAGTGTTGTACCAATTTAAGTCCTCACTTTCGAACCGTTAATGTATGTTCTTTAGCGAGGTAATTCTGAGTAGATCTACTGGGTTTGACAAACCCCACCCGGGCTAGTTGCGCTAGCATGACTGCACGTCAAACGGGTGTTTAATTGACCTAATTTCTGTTGCTGTGGTTTGGTAGCCACATCCGAGGCCTTCATTTACATTGTCAGCTTCGGTTGCGAACCTCATACGCTATGTAACTTGTTAAGTAGACTAGCTATCTACTGATATTACTTTGTTTACTGTATCGGTTACTATTATGTTCTGTTTATCAAAACCTGTGAACTCGCCAACCTTGTGTTGACACTTTAGCATGTTTCTTTCAGGTTCTCAAGATGCGCACGATTAGGAACATCTCATTCATGCATTTATCATCATACGAGTCGAACGAAACATTTACATTTTCTATGAACTTTATTTAATTGGGTTGCGCGTGTTGCGCCATTTTAAATTAAGTTTGATTTTGCTTCCACAATTATTCTTATGTTTAAGTCATTAACTCTGTTTTTGGAAATATCAAACGTTAACGAGAAATCATGTTTTGTAATTGATGTGTCGTTTGGTGTCACTAGTGGCTGAGATCCTGGTATGTCACACGCTTAAAGGCAATACCCCGTTTGTGGAAATTGAGGGTGTGACAATAGACTTTCCAATTTTGACCAGACCCTTGCTGCCGTCGTCTCCTTCGAGACTTCTCTCAGTACCCGATCATCGAAGTTCAAGATGATTGAACTGTGTGCCTGTTCAAGCATCTCCTTCTTCTCCTTGTCCGACATCGTGTTCAGCAACTTAGATTCTCCAGTCAAGGCATCCACCACTCATTGATGAACGAGCAATGCCTTCATCTTCAGTCGCCATAACCCAAATTCATTCTTCCCGTCGAATTTCTCAATCTCAAACTTTGTTGACACTATCGTTACCGTCGAACGATCTTTGATTGAATCTCGATCCTCAATTGAGCCTCTAACCAGTCTCTTATACCTGTTGTTAAACCCATTAAGAACAAGAACGCCCAATTCGACAACAACAAGAACGAAAAAGACGAACTTAATGAACACAAGAAAGAACTTTATTGAAAATGATTATAAGTGTTTGTGATTTCTATGATTTCTGATTATTATGATGATTTCTTACCGATTACAAGGATCCTTATTTATACCGCTAATAGACTAACTAACTATAACGGTCAAATAATACACTCAACATAATATTGAGAATTTACACTTAGGACCCCTAGACTAAAACTTCCGAAGCAGGAAACACCCTTATGAAAAACTTTCGAAGCCAAACTCCGATACTTTCTATACTCACCAAATCTTCCAAAGCCAAATAACCTTTGGAAGATTTTGATAAGCTTCGGAAGAAATCAGATCAAGCTTCAGAACTCTTCCGAAGCAAACATAACCTTCGGAAGATTTTGCCAAGCTTCGGAAGAAATATGTTTAGCTTCGGAAGATATTTAACCTTCGGAAGAAACACTTGTTTTAGCTTTTATACTTCACAATTCACATACCTTATGGGTTAAAGTTAGTCATCATCTCGAAAAGAGAAAGAAGCTAGAGTATAATTTTTATTTGAGTGTTAATTTTTCTTTTCTTTGTATGTTAACAGGAGCAATAAGACTAGTTATGATTTGGTCGAGTTGCTTCAGAACACTTTATTACCGATATGATTTTTGTGGAATCCGTAAAAAAAATCGGTCTATATTTTAACTCATAGTCATTTTTTTTAGCTTCCTTTTTCATTCAACTGCCACTAACCCATATGCTTAAAACATCTCTTTTAGCCAAGTCTCTTGTATATAAATATTCCCGTGTCGTCAAAGAAGGAATGTGAGGGATTTGAAAAACTAGGATTAATTGGTATGATAGTTAATCTTTCTAAGATGATATGTGAGGTAGCCATCCTTGAAAATCTATAAAAAAAAAAGAGTCAAGAATGTCATAAACATAAGATATATGATTTAGTGAAACTGGATGTGATTTAGCCATATTTAAAAATCTATAAAAGAGACAAGGATGTCATAAACATAAGATATATGATTTAATGAATCTGGATGTGATTTAGCCATCTTTAAAAATCTATAAAAGAGACAATGATGTCATAAACATAAGATATATGATTTAATGTGCTATATATTTTTTTTCATAATCCTAAGGCTATGTAAGAGTAAATTATTAGTACTTTAGTAGAAATGACAGAAAAAAAAAATAGAACTGAAAGCAAGTTATTACGTCAAAAGCAATGATAATGAGTGGCTACACAATCTCGACCACACCCACCTTCACCTCTCTATCGGCATTCTCGAAACTAGGGTGGGGCGCTATTCCCCCTTTGTGACCGTGAGCAGACCTTCAACTCACCATTGTTGTCCCGATCACAATGAATATAGTCCATCCTCCATAGACGTATTAATGATCATAATTTTTATGGATATAATTATTAGCCAGAACTAATGATTATGGCATTAGATAAGCGATAACGATTAGAAAAAGAATATGATTAACCATCAATTAATTATATTTGTGAGAGGAAAAGGAGAAGAGTCAACCAAGTGAGCTTGTGAGGTCAAAATGCACAATTGTATCGTCATGTACTTCTAGATAAAAGCTCTAGAAATGGGAAATAATAAATAAATAAATATAGAGATAGAAAGAAGTTGATGTGAGCTGTTAAATTTCTAGTAACCGTTTTGTAACCAACTTACAAGTGTGTAGCTAACGGCGTTATCGCACGGTGTGAAGGCCTTAAATATATGGACAATATTTCCGAAGTTAGTTTGCAAAACGACCACCAAAAAGAATCCCCACCGCTGCACGTCGCAGTCCCACTACCATGAGCATGAGCATGAGGGCTTACCCCTACCCCTACCCCTTGTTTTTGCTTCTCCTGATCATCTCCGGCGTCACCTCCGATGAATCTCAAAAGCTTCTATTGAACCTGAAAGCCGCCTTAGCCCAGTCAGACACCAAAGTCTTCGATTCGTGGAGGCCCAATGCTTCTGTTTGTAGCTTCACAGGAATCAGGTGTGACGATACGGGATCCCTGGTGAAAGAAATAGACCTCTCCCATCAGAATCTCAGGGGTTCCGTTCCCTTCGACTCTGTATGCCAACTCCAGGCCTTGG
Source organism: Flaveria sonorensis (assembly GCA_025506505.1). Lineage (NCBI taxonomy): Eukaryota > Viridiplantae > Streptophyta > Magnoliopsida > Asterales > Asteraceae > Flaveria > Flaveria sonorensis. Next base: position 347,459 of record CM046425.1, on the reverse strand, counting down.
AGAAGCTTTCCCTGGGTTATAACTATTTGCAAGGAGCCGTCACCGACGACCTCAACAAGTGCTCCCGCTTGACTTACTTGGATCTCGGGAACAATCTCTTCTCTGGGGCCATGCCTCGCATATCCTCCATGAACGCGCTCTTGTATCTCTACCTTAACAACACTGGATTATCAGGTACCTAATTAATTAATTAATAATTAATCATTTGCTAGCTCACGTTCAATTCTATCACTTTTAGGAACCTTCCCTTGGGCTTCACTGGAAAGCATGACGGGATTGGTGGTTCTGAGCGTGGGGGATAATCCGTTTGATCAGACTCCGTTCCCGCAACAGCTACTCCAACTCACCAATCTGACGTGGCTCTACATGTCCAATTGTAGCATCGCAGGCCAGATTCCGGGTGCCATCGGGGAACTCAAGGAGCTTGTTAACTTGGAGGTTTCCAGCAACTACATCACGGGAGAGATCCCGAGTGGAATATCCCAGCTGCTCAAGTTACGGCAGCTTGAGCTTTACGACAACAACCTCACGGGGAGACTTCCCCCGGGGCTGGCTAACCTCACCAACCTCCAGTTCTTGGACGCTTCCATGAACCATCTCCAAGGCGACCTCTCCCAACTCAAGTTTCTCACTCAGCTCAAGAGCATACAGATGTTTGAGAACCAGCTCACCGGTGAGATTCCGCCGGAGATAGGCCACTTCAAGCAACTCGTCCAACTGTCCCTGTACCGGAACCGTCTCACCGGGACGCTTCCTCAGCAGCTAGGCTCCTGGTCCCACTTCATCTTCATCGACGTATCCGAAAACTTACTCACCGGACGCATTCCTCCCAACATGTGCAACCACCACCGCATGACCGACCTCCTCATGCTTGATAACAACTTCACCGGCCCCATTCCACCCGCTTATGCCCACTGTAAAACCTTGTCGCGCTTTCGTGTGAGCAACAACATGCTGTCAGGCGTCGTCCCGGGTGGCATATGGGGCCTTCCAAACGCTGTCATCATTGATATCGCCAACAACAACCAATTAGAGGGGAGTATTACATCTGACATACAGAATGCGAAAACCTTGGGGCAGATATTGGCGGCCCACAATCGCTTATCCGGGGACTTGCCACCGGAGATTTCAAAGGCCACATCCTTGAATACCATCGATTTAAGTCACAACCGGTTTTCCGGTAGAGTCCCTGCGACAATCGGAGAGTTGAAGCATCTGGACAGCCTCCATTTAGATAACAACAACTTCACGGGTGAAATACCCGGTTCGTTAGGCTCATGTGATTCTCTGAGTGACATAAACATGGCGTATAATTCATTTTCAGGCGAGATCCCGGCAGCTTTCGGGAGGCTGCCGACGCTTAATTCATTGAATTTGTCCTCCAACCAACTCTCGGGTGGGATCCCCGGGAGCCTGTCATCAGCGAGGTTAAGCCTCCTAGACTTATCCCACAACAAACTGGGGGGCGCAATCCCGGAGTCTCTTTCAGTTGAGGCCTACAATGGGAGCTTTGTGGGAAACCCGGGGCTTTGCAGCCAAAAGGTGAAATACTTCCGGCCTTGTTCTTCGCCTTCGGGTGGGGTGTCGTCAGTGATTCGGACAGTTATCACGATCGGCTCCGCTGTTGGGCTCTTCTTACTTGCATACTTATGTTACGTAACCAAGAAGAAGAAGACAATTAGTAGGGGAAAGGAGGATGATTCATGGAATGTGAAGTCATTCCATGTATTAAGCTTCATGGAGGATGAGATTATCGATTCCATCAAAGAAGAGAATTTGATCGGGAAGGGTGGGTCGGGCCAAGTGTACCGGGTGTCCCTGAAGAACGGGATGGAACTGGCGGTGAAGCACATGAGAAACTGTACAGATTCAGCTTCTGGTTTGGGTTGGGGGAAAAGTAAGAAAACAACAAGGTATTCTTCTTCTTCTTCTTCTTCTTCTTCTTCTTTGAGGGAGTTTGAGGCGGAGGTTGAAACGTTGAGCTCCATAAGGCATGTGAACGTGGTGAAACTCTACTGTAGCATCACAAGCCAAGAGCGGGAGTCGATGTTGTTGGTGTATGAGTATCTGGCGAACGGGAGCCTGTGGGATCGGTTACATGACCCGAGTAAGAAGAAGAAGCTCGGGGGCCTGGACTGGACTACAAGATATGAAATAGCAGTTGGAGCTGCGAAAGGCTTAGAGTACCTGCATCATGGATGTCAACGGCCAGTCATCCATAGAGATGTCAAGTCCAGTAACATACTGCTGGATGAGCATCTCAAACCAAGAATCGCTGATTTTGGCCTTGCAAAGATGGGCCACACCCCGGCAGATACTTCTCATACCCATGTCATTGCTGGAACACACGGCTACATCGCTCCTGGTGAGCCTGCCTTGCCTTGCCTTGCCTTGCCTTGCCTAGCCTATATATATATATCCATTTCAGTTCTCGTTAATTAATTTGAAACAGCGTGTGTGTGTGTATATATATATATATATGAAAACAGAATACGGGTACACGTACAAAGTGGATGAAAAGAGCGACGTGTATAGCTTCGGAGTGGTGTTAATGGAGCTTGTGACGGGTAAAAAACCCATTGAGGCGGAATACGGAGAAAACAAGGACATAGTGTACTGGGTATGCAGTAAACTGAAGAACAAAGAAAGCGTGCTGAGCCTTGTTGATTCAAGCATCGGTGAAGCTTACAAGGAAGAAACGGTTAAAGTGTTGAAGATCGCAATCATGTGCACGTCTAGGCTCCCGACCCTCCGGCCCACCATGAGGGCAGTCCTTAAGATGTTGGAGGAAGCCCAACCATGTAAACTAATTAGTCTAAGCAAAGACAAACAAAAGTAACGGCCGGCCTATCTTAAATAATGAATAGATGAGCCAAAATGAAATTGGTTAAAGGGCTATCTCAAGAGGAATAAGCTGATATGGATTAGCAAACATCTTTAGTCATACAAACCGAAGGAAGATAATTTTCATTGTAAAGCCTCTACACTTACTATATGGACATTTTCCATGGTGTTTGCATGCAACGTTTGTAACTTACCATATCACAAGCAAACTATTAGATTGAAAATATTAAGTTTATAGTACTTATCAAACCATAATTAGGAGATATGATACAACAAAGTTTACTTTCTAACTATCATCATTGTCTTCAAGTATATTGTTGATTAATAATAATAATATGTAATATTATAAGCGTTTTGTCTTGTCTTTTATTTTACATCCCCACGGCAAGATCTTCATAGATTGTTCGCTCTCCTCCCTAACTATAACTTGAGCTTTGGCCTTGAGACACAAGAGGGCCTGTATGTTTTTCGCCTAGAAAAGAATCCATGATCCCTTGCATAAAGGGAGAGGTTGGCCAAAAAAAACTAAATCCAGCATGCCCAAACTTGGAGCCCAAGACATATCAAAACACTATAATATGAAGTTGATTATGTTCATCGAATTTTATCATCATATTCAACAAACTCTTTATATTTAATAGGGTTTTGTCTTTTTTTATAAAAATTCAATCGAACTTTTGACCAGCTTGTAACTGAAATGCATCGACACTACGTCTCAACCGTCGTAAAGAGTCAAATGGGTAAATCTAGAAACAAAAAATATAAATATGAACAATGTGAAATGGGTTGAAAGGAACCCCAAAGTGTCAAAAATCCTCCCCCATATAAAACATTCAACTAAAAAATTAACCAAACTTTGTAGAGGCAATCAAGAAAGCTGACATAAGTAAATATATAGACTATAGAAAAGTGGGTTAATCCAACCAATCTTGTTTGTACAATGGAAAGTGCCATTGGTGTTTCTCTCTAACAAATCAAATTGGTCAAAGATGTGCGTTAATAAGCCAATGCTAAAGTTTTAATCAAATTCTGCCAATATCCACTTTAGGAAATTAAAAACGTAAATTCAGCTGTCCAAACAAGATGTCCAAATAAAAACATCCATGACCAGATTGATATATTATTCATTTTAAAAGGACTATATCCATAAATAAGTTATGAAGATTTTAACCGTATATAATCTCGTAACCAACCTATCAATAAGCGAAAGATTCACTAAACTAATAAACATACCTTGATATAATGTTATGTGCTTCCAATGCAAATAAAAACTAACCAATCTAATGGTAGTTGATCTGATTGTCAAGACTCGATCAAAAACAAGTTTAATAATCGGTCTTAGTTACCTTTTTTATGTGAGGGTAAGTAAGGTCGTCTCCGCATGGAATTAGTGAAAAACGTTTAACAAATAAGACTCGATTAACTTAAAAACACAAACTTTGAAATTAATATTTGGAACTTTGGATGAATTTAAGAACACAAATGCAAAAAAGCAACTAACTTTGAAATGAGTTTACTAATTAATGGAAAAATAATCACTTTCGGGTTTTCAGTTCCGCAAGATCAACAATCGGTATGTTAAACTACGGTTTGCAAGAAAACTTAACTTCAATATTTTAACTTTTGGTTTAAAGTGTAACCCAATAATAATCTTTTAAGACTCGTTCGTTCATAAGATTACCAATTTACGCATATCAAGTTGTCTACCTTTTTTAATGAGCTCGCGATGCAAAAAAACTGAAAATTGATAATCAAGCACACAAATTTATTTATAAGCAGACCTTTTAAATTAACCAAAACATAAACTTCATTCAATAATCTAATGTTCAATACAAAAACCTATATAAAGCAAACGAATGGTCTCACTTAGCGAGAACTGTACAACCGAAAGCAATCACGAAGGAACTAGCCACACATCATCTTCATTGTATATTCAATTCTTGTTTTGATGATGATTGTAGTTGATTTGGCATGAATGGGAAGGCTTGAAAACACTAAAAATCAAGTGGAAATCGTCAATTTTTGTGTATGGAAGTTATTCTTCAACTTGGGATTGGATTAGTTTAAATTAACTTGAAAATTCCCAAAATCCGGATGTTGTTGGGGTGACCGGCGTATCATACGTTGCCTGGCTGTATCATATGTCGGGTATGAAGTTGTACGGAGCTTGTTCTCTGAAATCTGTCCAGGATACAGTGAATGATATGGTGGTGGATATGGTGGTGCTTGATTGACTTGATTTGACTTTATATTTTGTTTAGTTGCATATCCCGTACTTCCACTTTATTATCTTCAATATCTATGGAATAAAACACAAACAAACAAATTGATCCACTATAATCATGATGTAAAATCACGTATTAAAGTATAATAAACCTAAGAATATTGACATGTGATCAGTAGTATTTAACATCAAAAAACTACCAATAAAATGTGTCCCAAGCTGAAATATCCCCAGTACCACTTCTTCTTTGGCCATGCACGAAAAACACTAACCATACTCCTTTTTATTTAGCATCAAATTGGAACAACATACATCTAATGCACGTTTTACAATGATCAACATAATAGTATGCAAACCCAGAGCAATAACATGATGAACTAAAAAGTCTCTGAACTTATTCTTAGGAATAATTTATTACTATTCTTATTAACAATACCAATGCAGTAACCATTTTCTTTATAATTAGTGTGAAATATAGTTGTGCTTCAAACATGTGCTCCAATGGACTTAAAATGTATTAGTTTAGTTTTGGTTAACTAGGTGTAGGTTCTGATCACAAGTCAATAATTTAGTGTTTAATTGACCTAAATACGCAATTTTACATCATTATTATGGTGAAATAGATTCAAGTTTGTTGTGTTTTGATTTATAGGTGTTTGGAGCTAAAGAAAGCTTATTTTGGAGAATAATGAGCCAAACACGAAACTACAAGAACTGAAGATGTAAATATCAAAAGTTACAAAAAAGACACAATTTAGGTGTACCGGCGTATGATACACCGGGTATAGGCGTATAATACGCTGGTCGGCGTATGGACGGCGTATCACTGGGCGTATTTGGAAAAATTTACAGAAAGTTGGGCGTAGTAATACTGATTTGGGCGTATGATACGCCATGGGTCAGCGTATCATACGCCGGTCACCAACCAACTTCCGGATTTTATGGATCTTGAAGTTTATTTAAACACATCCAACCCCAGTTCGAAGAACAACTTTCCCAGCCGAAATCTAGCAAATTCAAGGTGATTTTGGGTGCTTTCAAGCTTCCCAACTCATACCAAATCATCATTGATCATCATCAAATCAAGATTGAAGAAGTAATGAAGACGATGAGTGGCTAGTTCGTTCTTGATTGCTTTCGGGTGGATAGTTCTTGCCAAGTGAGATGGTTAGTCATGTTTAGGGTTTTTTTTATGTTGGACACTTTATGATTAAATGTAATTGAATGTTTTAAATGAGTTAAATAATTTGTTTATAAAGAAAGTTATTTGCTTTATCATCAGTTTTCGGTTTCCTTGCATCGTTAGCTCATTGAAACAAGTAAATAACTTGATATAGATGAATTGGTAACTTTGTAAATAAACGAGTCTTAAAAGATTGTTTCTTGGTTATCACTTTAATCAAAAGCTAAGATCTTGAGTCGTGTTATGCAACCCTAAAGTACACTTGATAACCCATTAATCTTGTAGAACTTGAAACCCGGAAGTGATTATTCTTATTATTTAGATAAATTAGTTTCAAAGATTCTTGCTTTATGCAATTGTGTTTGGTAATTCATTCAAAGTTTCAATCTTTAATTATAAAGTTCGTGTCTTTAAGTTAATTGAGTCATATTGTTAAACACTTTACACATATTCCCTGTGAAGACGACCTTACTTACTCTTACATAATAAAGGTAGCTAAGACCAATATAATAACTTGTTTTTTATCGAGTCTCGACAACCAGATCAGGTTCTAGACTTCATTAGTTAGGTTTGGATCAGAAAACATTCATATATACATTCAAACACTATCACTAGACCCGATGACGATGATGAACATACTCGTTGATATCACCTATCAATGATCGGCATGTGGTCAAAGTTTGCAAGACTAGTCATAGAAGTTAAGTTCTCGTCTAACCTGAAAATCTCTTTGAACTTATGTATGTATAATAAATATCTAGATCCAAATGATCTCTAAAACATCTTATGTTGTGCAGGTGAGGTGGAACATCGGAAGTTTTTCATTGTATGTCATATGTTCATACAGACTTCCGTTAACGGGACCACACACATATGCTTTAAAAGTTTCCATAGTAAGAAGATATAAAATTTTAAGGGACTGAGGTCTCTATGTTCCCATAACTTCAACTAGAAAATAAAATGTAAGAAAAAACTTGACCCATTGAATCTATATATCAATACAAATTTTCACTGAGTTTTGAATAACTTTATAGTGGAAATATAGCACGAGAATGTCCCATGCACCATAGAAGAAAATTTTGATAAAGTGAATTCTCGTATTTAATAAACTTCTTCTAATTAATACATTAATTAGTTCATATTATTAATACAAATTTAATAATATAAGATTATTTAATTCCCTATATTATATATTTTATTATTTATAATACTTTAAATTAACATATTATTTATAATACTTTAATTTAACATTTAAATTTATTAATACGTGTTTCCTTATTTGAATACTTAACTATATAAGTACTAATACTTTTATAATAATAATAATAATAATAATAATAATAATAATAATAATAATAATAATAATAATAATAATAATAATAATAAAAATAATAATAATAATAATAATAATAATAATAATAATAATAATAATAATAGTAATAATAATAATAATATAATTTATAAATAAGTAGTATCTAATTTGAATACTTAACTATTTAATTATTAAATATTTTTAGGCTAATGATAATAATAATAATAATCTATATCTATTTTATCTATACTATTATATAAAACATTTGAGGATTACACACTTGTAATACAATAGTTTCTAATTTGTCCATATTTAATAAATTTTTCCTAATTAATACATAATTTAATATATATTTATTTTAACAGTATCTTATTTATAATACTTTAAATTAATATTAAAATATATACATTTATTATTTATATTATTATAACCTAATACTATTTGATTTAAGTATTATTTTATTTAAACACTTAAGTATATAACTATTAAATATTTATATAGTTATAATAATAATAATACCCAAATATATTTGTGTTTAAGGCAGGTCGGAAAACAAGCTCGATAACACCCGCAACATCATTATATATAACAAATAGAAAAGATTATAAGTAGTGAAGGTAAAGGTTTTCTCAGCTTCATCACAATAAAAAAAAAAATTCTCCTATTGATTTTGTTTTTTATTTATTTTATACTTAAGCATTCGAGTTATATCAAATATACATTTAATCACCTGAACTTTTTCTAAAATTTTATACTTAAGCCTTTGAGTTAGGTCAAATTTACATTTAATTACCTGAACTTTTTTTAAAATTTTATACTTAAGCCTTCGAGTTATGTCAAATTTACATTTAATCACCTAAACTTTTATTAAGTTTTGTATATAAGCATTCAAGTTTCGTCAAAATTTCTTTTAACCAATTTATAATAGAGCTCGTTAATTATATTAAAGTCACAATTTACGTATTCGTTAATTTTCTTCTCTGTTTTGAGTTATTTATTTTTTTATAGTTTTTTCTATTACATTTTTTATCAGTGTTTAGCACGTAATCTTTTTTCGGGTGGTTAGTACTAACGTATAAATCATCAAATTAAATCTTTCAACTTTTATAACCCCAAAAACTATCATTTTGACATTCTCGTATATATTAAAAACGTACCGCGGCGAAGCACGGCAGTAGTTATTTCATAAAATGTGTTGTGCCTGCACACATTGTTGCATTTATGTTTTTGGGCTTTGGAAGTTATTGTTGTGGGGTAAAGAAATAAAGATTGGTTTTGGGCTTGGCTCATTTGTCGGTTAAAGCTAATGTTCGCTATTGGTTGGCTATTCATTTTGATGTGGAGGCTTTATATTCATGTCTTAGGTTGAGGAGCTCAACTGCTCAATTGCTCCAATCATTTTCTCTCAAAACACTTTGACTGTTTGACACACTCTCTTATTGACATACTCTTAAGTTCTTTTTAGGGCTTCACACACATACTTTTTTGTTTACCTATGCTTTACACCTTTGAATCTTTGATTAATGATTATTTTGTTTATATTATGGTTTTATGAAAACAATATTATTAAAACCTTGTTTCTTGGGTTTTACTTGGCACTACCAACATAAAATGGGTTTCATATGCAAAACAGGTTCATTTCCTAACTAATCTTTTATAGATGACTCATTTGACCTATTATACAGGATACATAACCCAAATCAATTCATTCTTAAGTAAACGGGTCAAAATTTTCACTTCAACTTTCTAACATTTTGTGCTACTTTGATCTTATACAAATTGTGTTGTTTTATAGTCTGAAAAGTAGCTGCGTGCCATAGGTCGAAAATCTCCACTTCTACTTTCTACCATTTTGTTTTTTACTTTGATTTCAGAAGTGTGAAGTTCAAAACAATTGGATATGTGCATTAGGTCCTACTAGCACAATTTCTTGGTTGCAGCAGTTTGTAACAGCTACTGTCATTCACAATGACAATTGATTGATCAAGTATTTGATCCAAAATAAGAATGGCCTTGTAGAACTTTAGTGCCAAACTAGACAACTCAGGGAAGTTCCTGTGTAGTATCTAAAGTATCTATGTGAACAGAACTCTAAAGACAAAGATGCAACTCATAGCATACTTAATCAAAAAGACAGACTAGACAACTCTAGGAAGTTCTTGTGTATTTCTAACTTTTTTGTTTTTTTTAGTCTTTCAAATTTACAAGAGTCGGTTGTTTTTTAGAGTTGTGTTATTTTTTCCAAAAGAAAGTCTCAAGTTCCTGTCCTCGAGAATTTTTGTTGGAAAGAACTCGCGCTTCTTGTCTTTGTTTGGATTGCATTTCTCGTCTACAAATTGGGAAGGTAGTTCATAACATACTTTTGATATTCAATAAACTTTTGATTTGCATATGTTGGTAACAGAATTATACATCTACTTGTTCAAAAAGGGACCTATAATGCAAACAAAATCATCCTAACATTGTTATGTGGGCGTAGTTACTTGTTTTAAGAAAGTGTTGGAATCCGAAGCTATTTTGAAGATTCGTAACATTGATATGAGATCAAAGATTAAAGTTGCAGATTAAGGGTCTGACTTTGTAATTTCTAATATATAATGGTGAGCCTATCACAGGTATGAGAGTAGGTTGATAGGTTGAAGACTTTTCCATAAACCAAGTGCTGTTTGGCAACGTCAGTTACACATTAGGTATTTTTCTTGTAATTTAAGGGTAAAACTCATATATTTAAAGTGTCTAATGTTGTAGGTGAGTATAGGTGAGGGATGTACTAGTATTAACTTGTTAAACTAGACTACAAAGCCTATCTTGTTACATAGGTCCCATATTACATCCTAACTAAACTTGATTTCAATCATCACAATTTACGGTTGGCTATGTTATCAAGATTTTTTAATAATAATAGTTAGTGATTTTTTGGATGCAGATTCTAGATGACAGCAACTCATATTTAGGAAAACCTAAACACCATCGATAACTAAGCAAGCGCTAAAGAATATTTACATTTCGCTTGCAAGAGAGCAGTATAAATTTAGATCAGGGGACATAAAAGAACAAAAGTTCGCGTAAAATGTATTAGAAAAAGAATTGTTATTTTCCTATTGAGTTAAATGCGTTTTACGTCCCTGAGGTTTCACAAAAATTGTCATTTGAATTTAAAAGTTTAAAATGTTATCATTTGCATCCAAAGGTTTCACTAAAATTGTCATTTGAATCCATTTGGCTACACCTAACTAACATGGTTAACTTTTTCCGTTAAGTTTCCGACATGAGAGTTATTTTAATCAAAAAATTACAAAATAAAGAACCAACTCAAGTGAGAGTTTTTATATGTTTAGCTTCTTTTGATAATTGCAGATATGATTTAACTCTATAATAGTCTTTTATTGTTTTGTGTTGTTAATGTATTTTGGTTTAGTAATCATGTTACTTTTGCTTATTTTATTAAACATAGATTTCTTTGGTTTAAAATTTAATTATGGTTATGATGATTTATGTTTTATGATTATTATTCATGGGTAGTTGTTATTAATTGTTCATATACTTTTTTGATAATATGTCTTTTATGGTTATGATTCAAATAATTTATATTATATGACTTGTTTGTTTACATATATATATATATATATATATATATATATATATATATATATATATATATATATATATATATATATATTTGTTTTGTGTGTTTTATAAAGTTATAAATAAATCACTTTTAGTTAGTTATACTTATATTTTATTTTATATAATAGGATTATTGGATTTTAATAATCCTAAATTTTATTTATTAGCCGAGATTAATCCCAACTCGGGAAATGTTTATAGACATACCCAACTTTGAGCTTATTTTCCTTCAAAGATCTCTTAGTAATGGATCGTTAGAGGAAAATAAGCTTAAAGTTGAGAGTGTCTGTAAATATTTTCTGAGTTGAGATTAATCCTGGCCAATAAATAAAAGTCAAGATTATTAAAATCCAATAATTGTATATAATATGATGTTCATAGATGTCTTTCTTGATTAAATGAAAGAAATGCTGACTTATCATTTTTGGTAAATTAAAATCACAATGGTGATTACCAAATGAGACTGAACGCCTAAAAACTTATCACGTAGAGCTGATTTTTTATTATGTAATTATTTTTACTAAAATACCTATAACTTAATAAACTTAACGAAGAAACTTAACGGCGTTAAGTAGAAGTAGTTAAGTGGATTCAAATAGTAATTTTTGTGAAACTTTTGGATGCAAATGGTAAAATTTAAACTTTTGGATTAAAATGAAAATTTATATGAAACCTGAGGGATGTAAAATACATTTAACTTTTTTCTATTTGATTTGTGTTTGCATATGTATTAATTAGATTTTTAAAATGTTTGTATATATAGAAATAAAAAAATTTAATTGATGTTTTTCAATTCTTTCGTAAAAAAATTGTGACTACATTGCGACCAAATAATGGTTTCAATAAGTTTCTTTGTTTAATCTTTTGCCAGAATTTTCACACTGCATAGCGACCAAAAAATGGTCGCAAAATTAGTGATCCAATAAGCAACAACTGCAAATTGGTCGCATGCTTGCGGTCGCAAATTGGTCACAAGCTTACAGTTGCAAATCAGTCGCAAAAAAAATTTGGTCACATCACGGTCGCAAACTAAGTCGTAGCAAAGTAGCAAAAAAATTTAGATTTATTATTAACAATTATAGTAAATCTAAATATAATTCAAAATTGTATGAATTGCAGTATAAAATTTTATTTAAATGATCGAGACAAGAACAAAATTTTTTTACCTTATGAATATATGATCATCCAACTTGAAAAAACAATCCTCTTGATAACGTGTTGTGAAACAGTGATCTACTAGCAAATATTTAGAACAAAGATTACAGAAAATATATTTATAGAGAGAAAGATAGAATGGAGAATGATAATTATATTCATCCCACCTACTAACAAACAACTAGACCTATATATATATATAGGTCTTTAGTAACAATACATTTAATACAAATTAATGAGAAAAATCATAAGATTTTAGGAGTTTCAATCTACACTTAATTATAATGATAATCATCATAAATATTATTTACAACATATATAATCTTTTAAAATTTTAATCCGAGGGGTATTTTGGTCATTCACACCACTTGAAAAACTAATGCCCATCTACTCCAAGGACCGCATATGTAACGATTTGTTAAACAATTAGGATCAATGATGTAACTTTTTAAAAGTGGAAATCAATCTTGTAATATAAGCATACCACATGAATAACCATGCAATTAGTTCTATTCATTATATTGTTATCTTCTTGTTCGTTTGGCTTGTCTAGTGTTTGATATACCACCCATATTTGTGACATTATATTAGAGCCATAAAGCTCTTTTTGAGTATGCTTTGATTATGGGATGTCCTTTTCGCTATTGGTGAATCTCTTGGAATTTGAAGTTTAGGGTTTTCATAATCAAAACTCGAACCCTAGATCTGGTGAATTTAAAATGTAAGCATTATGTCCAGCTGCCTACTGAAGTCATTCTATGTTGGGATATAGGGTTTCATGGTGTTGGAAATCCTAAGGTTAAGATTTGTTTGAAGTTGTTAAAGGTCTTCAGTTACAAGTCTAGGGTATAAACCATAGATCTGGTCTCCTTCTTGGTTTTTTCCTAATGTTTGTAACCCTAAGTGAAGTTTACAACTATGTTGGAACAGCTTTTGTAATACCCTTGAAAAGGGCACCCCTTTTGTGAGAACTATCTTATTACCCTATTTTTTACAATCATCATGATTAATTATTGCTTAGTGATATGTGAATAAATATATATTTTAATAGTGCATATCTTTCCTATTTTAAGTATTTGTCTGTTACAAATTCATCATTATCTATACTTAATTATGATTAATTTGGATTTTATAGTTTTGGATGGTTGCTTGATGATTTTAAAAAAAAAAACAAGAAATTTTTAATATTTTAGAAGTTTAAAGGCTGTTATAATCATGACTAATTCTGTCATGACCATAACAAGCATCAGGTCCCTTTTTCCTACGCATTATGATCATGACTGATTCTGTCATGGCCATAACATGCATAAAGAACCCCTTTTAAGCTATTTTCCTTCTTTATTTTGGGAGAGACGAATTTGGAAGTAAAAACCCTAGTTTTTATCAATTCTTATGGTGACTTTAAAGGAGTTCTTTCAAGAGTTCAAGCTAGGTTGAAGATCAAGCATTTCAAAGGAAGATTCAACTCCACACAACCCATCTCTACTCATCTTTGGTTTGAAAATCTCTAGATCTATCATGTTTTCTTCCATTGTCATGATTTTGGTTGTGGTTTTTGTAAGCCTCAAGGGCTAAACACTCTTTATCTAGCATACTTTAACATTTTACATGTACCTTTTTGTAATTATTAGGTTAATGTTTATTACAATGCTATGAATGTTCTTTTATGATTGTGTATGCTTGTTGAACTTGATGAAATGATGAATCTTTTGGGTTTTATAATTACATATTGTTGGAAAACTTTGTGTTTTAGAACATTTATTCATGAAATGCATACACTAGTATGTGGTTTATGTCATTTGACTAAGAATGATAAATAAGAGTTGATTGTTTAGTAAAGCTGAACAAGTGTGCATCCATATACATATGTTTGAGAAAACCATTATGTTTGTTATGAATATCTCCTAACTTTGTGTATGTGTAGCCATAGATAATGTGTAAATTTATGATTCGTGCATTCGTGTTTGGACATTTATAAATTGAAGAATTTACATAGCTATTGTTACATTACGCGAATTGAGGTGCTTACCATGTGTTCATCGTTTTAACTTTTCAAAATTTATGGATTTGGTATCATTGATGGGAGTCCTAACCATCTTTTACTTTGACTTAATTATATCATTAGGTCATGGCATAACTTTTGGTAGTTATTATGTGCTTATCGTTCTAGCTTTTCAAAGAGTTATATAATTAGATAACCTTAACAGTAGTCTAGTTTACATCCATGTTTCATGCGTAAAAGATGATCTTACCATAGGTTCATGTATGTTGTCATTGTTTTGCTAAATGGATTCGAAATCTAAGTGATATCTTTCTCTGATTATTTATCATCATCTTCGTCTACTTTCTTCAATTAGTTTAATTGTTAGCTAAATTAGCTAATCATATTATTCACAAATCATCTTTTATCGGCTAGATAATGACAAAGACTTAGTATCAGGAGCTCTCGTGTCCACAGATCGATACTTGGTTTTTTACCAAAAGGTATACTACTATCCAATAGGTATACTTGCCTATTGTGTGTATAGTTAGTTATAAGGTAAAAAATATTTCTAAAATTTTAAAGTTTAATTGTGTAAAATCTATTGTTCAATATATATATATATATATATATATATATATATATATATATATATATATATATATATATATATTATACTCCATAGATTTGTTACTCTATATTTCTTATACATCTTAATTCAGTATAACTATCTATCCTTCACTAGTGTGAGATCTATTCTAGTATGACGCATCAACAGCCCTAATAATCATATCCTTGATCTGCCATTTACGTGATATGAAACTTGACTCTAGTTTAGCTATTTTTTGTGCGTGAAAGTGTGTGTCTATATATATATATATATATATATATATATATATATATATATATATATAAAAGATATTTTGTTCGTTTGGTTTGTCTAGAAATTGTATAATATACCAGTCATATTTGTGACATGGGCCTTAATTATCGATATTTTATCCAAGGATGACGTTCAACACAATTTTCACCACTCCATATAAACAAGTTGGATAAAATCGACTGGAATAAATATTATGATTTTCTTCCATATTATGGCAATTGTACGAACTATTTCTTTTAAGAGATAATGTACAGGCATTGACTTTTACAATTGGACACTAATGTGTAATGATGAATGATGAGTGGTGAACTCATTGGTTTACTTTTAGAAGAAGTTGTTCACCTCTTGGCTAAGTTGTCTTCTCGTAACCTCAAAGGACTCGTTAAAGTTAAAAGATGTACTTCTTAGAAATATACATGCGTCATCCATATGGGCTTCTTCTTCACCTAACCAACACAGGATAACAAAAGTAAATCTTAATCCAGTGGTACCAAGTTGTTAGTATGACATCTCTCCTAAGTTGTTAACAGTTAAAGTCTCATTGAAAACACATATAAATTTAAAAGTATGTTTAGTGTGTATGTGGTTCGGCATTATAAAACACATAGTTACATGATTCCTTAAAGTTAAACTACTCATTCATATTCATAAATCATTGTTAGAGCATTCATAGTGGATTTTCTATAAATGTGTGAGTGTGTTTTCTATATCATAGAAAATGATTGTAAATGGTTGTAGGTGGAGAATAGAAAAAATTTACTGTTCATCTGTATATTTGGGGAATCAATGTTCGGTCCCTATAAATTTTTTTATTATTTTTTTAAAGTGATTGTGAGTGGAGGAGAGAAAAAATGTAATGATAAAGGTATATAAAAATATTATTTAATTAAAAAAATTATAAATTTTATTGTAATTATATAAATAGATATAAAAAATCTACGAATGCTTTTAATCAGTTATATTCTGATTTCATTATACCTTCCCTTATTATTCCATACAAGCTATAGAAAACCAATCCACGATGTCTTGGGCCAACCCAACCCAACACACAATGTACGTTACTAGCCTACTAGGTACCTTCATTTTTATACACAAGCCTTTGATTCAAGTTGTGAATTTGGATGCTCATCAAGCTGATCATTATCTAGACTTTCTCTACATAAAAAAGTTAAGCTTTGAAATTTTGGTCCCCTCCCAAATATTATGCGAATCTTAGTTGATGTTGACAATCAAACATAAAATCTTGAAATTAATCACCCTACAAGAATCTTTTATTCTTAACAATGCATTTAACATTTACAACTTTAGGCCTTTGTTTTCTTTTATTAGAAAGCAACGTTAACAAATTTTTTGACTGATTAGTCGTTGTCGGGATGATGTTTGTGTGGTTGTGATTCACATATATGTATGCAGCAGCAGCATCAATAACAATAATAATAACAATAATAATAATAATAACAACAATAACAACAACAACGGCAACAACAACAACAACGGCAACGGCAACGGCAACGGCAACAATAACAATAACAATAACAATATAATAATAATAATAATAATAATAATAATAATAATAATAATAATAATAATAACAATAATAATAATACTCATAATAATACTCATACTAATAATCATAGTAATAATCATAGTAATAATAATAGTAATAATAATAGTAATAACAAGAATAGCAACAATAATAACAACAACAATAATAATAGTAGTAGTAATAATAATAATAATAATAATAATAATATATAATAATAATAATAATAATATTATTATTATTATTATTATTATTATAATAATAATAATAATATTATTATAATAATAATAATAATAATAATAATAATAATAATAATAATAATATAATAATTATTATTATTATTATTATTATTATTATTATTATTATTATTATTATAATAATAATAATAATAATAATAATAATTATTATTATTATTATTATTATTATTATATAATAATAATAATAATAATAATAATAATAATTATTATTATTATTATTATTATTATTATTATTACTATTATTATTATTATTATTATTATTATTATTATTATTATTATTATTATTTTTATTATAATTGTTATTATTATTATAATTATTATTATTGTTATTATTATCATCTTTATTATTATTATATCTTTATTATTATTAAATGGTCCCTCTTCTGTTGGAATGAAGGAAGAAAACAAGACATGGAGGATGTATGGTTGGGTTGTGGGGGCTCAAAGACTTTCTATTTGATCTCGTGACCATTCCAAGGGTTTTGCTCCCAAAGAACTCATGACAGTAGAACAATTGATTCCTATTATATAAATAAATTGATATCTAAAGTATATTTTTTGGACAGCCATCAAAGGAGAATTTATTTATGATGATATAAAGTATTTTATTTTTGAACGGAAAGTGTGTGACCCTGCTTCGGAGGATAAGTGTTATCTTAATCGGGTCCACCTATTCGTTTCCCAGTCTGGACCGCACCCCCAACCCACTCAGGAAGAAACCCATTACTGGAAAACCCTCTGACTCAACTTTGAGTATTTTGCTTAGAGTGAAACTTAAACTCACCTATCAATATTTACATGTTAGGGTGATCATAGTTTTTTTTTCCAGATACGCAAACGCCTATTATGAAAACTTAAAATTAACCTTAATAAATTCATGTAATAATTGTTAATTGACATATAAAAAATTACTTTAATAGGAAAGCTGAAGAAAAAAAGTTATTAAAATTTAAACTCTATCAAACATCTTTTTGTCTTGTATTCTTTTAGACGAGATCAAAGATAACTAATAGATAAATAAAATAAAATAATTGACACGATACACACATGTAAATGAGGGTTTGAAGAAAACTAAAAAAACTCAATCTCTATTGTTTGTTTAAGGCTTAGGTTATATGAACATTCTTCTAGTATTTGCATCATTTTTAATATCGAAAGTTAGCTCACTCAATGAATAATGATATCATTGGAAGTTGTCTAATATTAGGTTTAGAATGACTTAACATATACTTTATTTTCCATATATGTAATATGTCATATTTCATATGTTTTATTTTCCATGTTACCGGCAAAGTGGTAATTGGTATTATACCATCAATCTCTCAGGAAAAGCCACTTGAACCAAAACTGGTTTGATATGCCATCGATAATTTGATTGAAAAGTCAACTGCTATTCATCCAAAAATGATCTAAAGTAGAGCAAACTACTAGTTCATCGGCACCGATTTTGGGTAAGATTTTGTGGCATTGAGGCAAGGGGCGGTGTTCCCACCGGCAACGGTTGACACTGCTCCCCTTCTAAACTTCTTATGTTATCTTTTAGGCCATGTGTTATGAGGCGTGGGTGAGGGGGCATGACTTGCCACCTAATCCCCGCCACGAGAGGGAAAACCGCCATCTGATGTGAGTAAGGGTGTCTTTGTGAAACTACTGATGAGTGTTAGGCAAAGAAAAGAATTTTCAATTGTTTTCATTTTCATCTACCAACCATAACACTACATCTCACTATCTCTTTTTTTTTTAATTATGTATCATATACGCACAAATACAACTATAAATGTTTAGTAAATATGAGTATGAACTCACTTACGCATTAAGTGTTGCTTATGTGGCATCATTTTTTCTTCAAACTCAATAACTCATAACGCATAGTCTTACAAAAGTAGATTAAATAAACTGTCGAACTAAATTTTTTTTAATTATCTGTTTATTATATTTTACTTTTAACTATAAGTGGAATAGTAAATTTGAAAGTTATTTCAATTTAGCTACAAAAGTTTATTATTTACATAGTGCCCCATTATAGTTGAGCTTTTAGCCCCAAAAGTGTGAAGTGTTGTTTTATAGTGAATTTTCAAGTTATTTTATATTAGCCGCAAAATGTTTAAAGTTTTATATTTTTTTATAGAGAGTCCACCATGAAAGTTCATTAGTTTGTTTAGTTTTATGAACAACTTAGATTTCTTTATTCTTTTTTAGTTTATATATTTAAAAATAGAACTTTAAATATTAAATACGCGTAGGATGCTAAGTTTTTTAAGTTTGATTTGGTCACTTTTACGATGGAGTACGTCATTTATGACGAAATGCACCTTTGAGGTTTTACGGTGAGGTAACACTTATTTTTACAACGGGGTACGTATTTACGACACCGTGATAACCGTCACGATATGTTTTGTTATCCAGCTTTTGATATTTGGGATCCTGACTCAATTTCCTGCGCAAAGAATGCACACAATGAAAAACCTAATTTAGGGGTTGTTTGGTAATTTTTGAATGATTAAGTGCTGAACCAATAAGAGGTCTGAACCATTAAGTGCTGAACCATTAAGAGCTAGTAGATCGCTTAACTATTCAAATGCAAATGTCTGACCAATTCAGATAAGAGGTCTTAACCATTCAGCATTAGACCTTTTAACCATTCAGCATTAGTATAAGAGGTCAAAATTTAGGGGTTGTTTGGTAATTTCTGAATGATTAAGTGCTGAACCAATAAGAGGTCTGAACCATTAAGTGCTGAACCATTAAGAGGTCTGAACCATTAAGAGCTAGTAGATCGCTTAACTATTCAAAGGCAAATGTCTGACCAATTCAGATAAGAGGTCTTAACCATTCAATATTAGACCTCTTAACCATTCAGCATTAGTATAATGCTTAACCATTCAGAGGCAAATGTCTGAACCATTAAGATATTTACTCGCGAAACAAACAGTCTAAACCATTAAGTGCTGAACCATCCAGACATCTGAACCAATAAAAAGCAGATTCAGATGTTGCCAAACAGTTCCTTACTTGTATAATAACCTTTTTATCTGTATTGTGAAAAAGCTGCCGACTTAGGTGCTGTTTGGCAACTTCTGAATGAATAAGTGCTGAACCAGTAAAAGGTCTGAACCAGTAAGAGGTCTGAACCAATAAGTATTGAACCAGTTTAAGTCTGTTTGGTTGGATATCTGAATAACTTTATAAAATGATTATTTTACCCATCTGAATTATTTCTTATTGAATATAATTTATCTGTTTGGTCATAACTTCTAATAATGAATAATTACTAAAGAAAAAAAATACAAACCATTATAGAAAATCCAAATTACACATAAATCCTTCTTGAAAACATATTAATCAAATTACACATAAATCCTTCTTGAAAACATACTAAATCCAAGTAGAAATTAATAATTTACGTACAATTTTGGTTTTAAGCATTTGACATTAGTTGGTGTATGCAGCATCGCAAAGATAATATTTGTCTGTAAACATTAGAATCAAAACTATTACATAAAAAACTAGATAAACAATTACATCAAAGTTAAGGAACGGATAAAAACTTGGTGGGGGAAAAATAAAAGCCGGAAGTCGGACTAAATGCAACTTCTTTCAAAACACGTGAATCATGTATATGCCATATATCATTGTAAAGCCAATCAAAGCAGAAGATTCGCGAAACAGTAAAGCCAATCAGATAACCGATTCTAAAACGCAGATCCAAATAAACATGTATATGCCATAGATCATTGAATGCTTGGGGTTCATGAACTTGGGTGTCAATGGTTAGACCTTTGGTGATCAAAGATGAGGGCTTTTTACAACAAAACAAGTAGAATGACTGTCTTGCTGAACTACTGTAACTTTCTTGAATCATTTCTCTATTAGATACCTTATTCTTACACCATATCAGATAGTAAAGCTCACCCACAAGAACTAATAAAAGACACCCAAATACAAGACTCAACCCAAATCCTACACATCAATTGCATACAAACACTCATATTCCAGATCCATAAAAACAAACAAACACCAAAACTTGTAAATCTTCAAAGCTTCATCAGCTCAACCACAATTGATCAATCTCTAACAACACATCAATTGCATACAACGAATCCCACAATCGATCGATCTCATTCAAGCAATCACAGATTATAGTGTTTCTTACCTGTCGAGAAGCAATTCCAACGAAACCCTAGAAACGACGCTGAAGGGGGAAGCAATTCAATAATTAATGATAACCATAATAATAATAATAATAATAATAATAATAATAATAATAATAATAATAATAATAATAATAATAATAATAATAATAATAATAATAATAAATAATAATAATAATAATAATAATAATAATAAATAATAATAATAATAAAATAATAATAATAATAATAATAATATCAATTATAATAATAATAGTAATAATAATAATAATAAAATAGTAATAATAATAATAATAGTAATAATAATAATAATAATAGTAATAATAATAATAATAAAAATAATAATATTAATAATAATAAAAATAATAATAGTAATAATGATAATAATAATAGTAATAATAATAATAATAGTAATAATAATAATAATAATAATAATAATAGTAATAGTAATAGTAATAATAGTAATAGTAATAGTAATAGTAATAGTAATAGTATAATAATAATAATAATAATAGTAATAATAATAATAGTAATAATAATAATAATAATAATAATAATAATAATAATAAAATAATAATAATAATAATAATAATAATAATAATAAAATAATAATAATAATAATAATAATAATAATAATAGTAATAATAGTAATAGTAATAATAGTAATAGTAATAATAGTAATAATAATAATAATAATAGTAATAATAATAATAGTAATAATAATAATAGTAATAATAATAATAATAAAAATAATAAAAATAAAAATAATAATAATAAAAATAATAATAATAAAAACAATGATAATAATAATAATAATATAATAATAATAATAATAATAATAATAATAATAATAAAAAAATAGTAGTAATAATAATAATAATAATAATAGTAATAATAATAATAATAGTAATAATAATAATAATAATAATAAAATAGTAATACTAATAATAAAAATAATTATAACAGTAATAATAATAATAATAGTAATAATAATAATAATAAAAATAATGATAGTAATATTAATAAAAATAATATTAGTAATAATAATAATAATTGTAATAATAATCATAACAATAATAATAATAATAATAATAGTAATAATAGTAATAATATTAATAGTAGTAATAATAATAGTAATAATAGTAATAATAATAATAGTAATAATAATATTAATAGTAATAATAATAATAGTAATTATAATAATAATAATATTAATAATAATAATAATAACAAAAATAATAAAAATAAAAATATTAATAATAATAATAATAATAATAATAATAATAATAATAGTAATAATAATAATAATAGTAATAATAGTAATAATAGTAATAGTAATAATAGTAATATTAATAAATGTAATAATAATAACAATGACAATAACATTAACAATAACAATAATAATAACAACTCAACCTAACATAGATATTTCCACCTAACGTTTTCAATTACGAAATACCCTAGTTGCTCAAGAGGACGTACGTTGTACACCGCGACCGAACCTCTATAAATCTCTCGTGTCTCCGTTTATTGTTTATTGTTCTTTATTCGTGTGTTTAACAATAATAATAATAATAACAATAATTGCAATAATAATAATAATAACACCAATAATAATAATAATAATAATAATAATAATAATAATAATAATAATAATAATAATAATAATAATAATAATAATAGTAATAATAATAGTAATAATAGTAATAATAATAATAATAATAATAATAATAATAATAATAGTAATAACAATAATAACAATAATAATAATAATAATAATAATAATAGTAATAATAGTAATAATAGTAATAATAATAATAATAATAATAATAATAATAATAATAATAATAATAATAATAATAATAAATGTAGGTTTAATTGCACCATATGAAATTATAAAAAAGCGAATAAATAAACATATTATTAACCCAAACTGAAAAGATAAATTAAGATACATACTTGAGACGATCTTTATCTTGATTTTATATTAATGTTAAATCTTGAAATTGAAATATGAAAAGTGCGCTTTCAGTAAAATAAAAAATAAAACAATATTCCACCTTTGTTATAAAATAAAGATGTGAATGCTTGGAATTTTAGTTGTGGCGTACAAAAGCGTAAATGGATGGTTGTCCTAAGACTCCCCACATTCAGAGGTCCTAAATATCTGCAATCATGAAAATACCAAACTTGCATTGATTAAAGTGAGGTAATAGATTAATTGTATTTACTACGCGATCACTTGGTCAACAAGAATTCCTTTTTTTAATTAGGGTATCATTTGAGTTGACAACATTAGAAATAGAATATGTTTTCTGAGGACGGCACCTGTTCAATGTTGGGATTTCAATTTCATCCCCTCTTACCGTTTCCCATGACGACAAAATGTAAGGGTAAGATTTTGTCTCGGACAATTCAGGTTTGTTGGTGAAAATATTTTTTAATAGAAAATTCATCTATGATATGTCGCTAAAATTTAGGATAAGTTTTCAGATGAGCTTCTTTGCCAGACGTCGGCCGTTTTGGAGTAGGAAACTTTATCAACGGATGATTGTCAATAATTCATCTAAACACACCCTAAACCAGCTTCGCTTCTATAGTTTTAACGTATATTATTTATTGAATACATATGCTTTCACTTTATTTGGCTCGTCAAGCTACGAGTGACTCGATACAACACCTTGAATTAAAGTGAATCAATGGTTTTAAAACAAGTTGATAACCTGAGTTGTGACTCGAAAAAGTGAGATAATAAACCCTTAAACATCAACTAACTAATTAATATAGAGATTCATCTTCTCATCTTAGAACATACACATCATATGTTTTTATTATATATGAGTTTGAACTTATCAAATATAGGCCTGGCAAAATGGGCGGGTCGGGTCGGGTCGGGTTAGGTGTCAGGTCAGGATGGGTTCGGGTCAGGACGAGTTCGGGTCAGAATGGGTTCATGTCAGAAATGGGTCGGGATGGGTTTGGGTCAGAATGGGTTCGGGTCAGGAAGGGTCGGGTCAGGACGGGTCAAATCCAAAAATATCAAAATTCTCAATTTTCCAACACAAACCATAAAAAACATATAAACTACAAATAGAAGTTGTTTCAAACATTAATTCAACGTTTAAAACCCCTATGTAAACTAGTATTGTCTAAGAAGAAACATGAAGCACAATCTTAATTTTATAAATCGAGCATCACAGGTAGTTTAATCAAACTTACAAATGGTGTATTGATTGTCGAATTGTGTGAAGAATGGATGATTGATATTACCTAAAAGTTGCTACTATCATAAGTCGAAATCAGCGCTTCAATATCTTCTACAATTTCTTCCTCCATCTCCTTTTCGTTCTCGTTCTCATCCAAATAAAATGGACTAAATTTGTACAATAAAATGAAGCTAAACTTAGATCTATTGGCTACCAGCTCAAGTTCCTCCTACAAATTCATTCAGCAAGATTTCAACTTTCAACAGAAGGTCAGAAGCCAGCATATAGCAACAAAGAACAAACCTTTTGACCAATAATATTTCTACTAGTTATAAATCCACATGCTTACAAACATCATATGTTACTACATGAATCACAACTGAAAATAACAAAATCAAAGAAACTATGATGAGTACTACCCAATTGAAATCACATGAAAAGCAAAATCAAATCAAAGAGTTAGGGTTTATCACCTTCGGTTTTGAGAAATTCGAACAGGACTACAGAAGGTAAGGTTGTCTTGTTTCTTCCGATTCCACTAGTCTTCTATTAAAAAGCCCACTACTAAAGAAAAGAAAACACAGAATTTTACGGCACTAGCATCTTGTTGAAAAACTATACACTAATCTCCATCGCTTGAAGATCGAAATTGAAATCAAAATAGAAGAGGATTTGAAGAAAAATTAGTACCGATTGTTTGTCTCTGATTTGGGGAAATAATTGTTTCTTCTTAGTCGCCGGAAGTCGGAGATTCGCTGGAGATTTGATACACCGGTGGTCTACTGATCTTTGAAGCTTTTCGATGAAAACACACACCACACACACACACGTATTTGTGGAAAACAGGAAGAGGAAGCTGACTGGTGGTGGTTTGATCGTACAACGAAGAAGACAAAACTCCGGTGGTGGAATGGTGGTGGTTTGATTGACGGTGGTGGTTTGAGGAATGAGGAAGTGGGTGACCTATAGTGACCCGCTATTCATAGGTGGCCCATCCTGACCCGTGGTTTATTTACATTAGAATTTTGCAGCCCATTCTAACCCCATAAACGTGTTTTTGGGCCCAAACTAACCCATTTATTTTTAAAAAATACCCATAACGACCCAAAATGATAACTATGGGCTTGTTTTGCCAAGCCTAATCAAATACAATAAGTAGTTTAAACATAATACATTTACTAACTGATCCTCACCATTTGACTTGATAAGTGATTAAGATCAGTGATTAAGATCTAACAAGACACCTCTAAACCTTGAAAATACAACAAAACATCATTTGGAAAATTAGCATGGCGTAGATTACTCCCGTTAGGCATAGACTACTCCCGTTAGGCGTAGACTATGCCTAACTCGACATAAAAGGGATGTAGACCAAAAGATATTGGGCGTAGACACCTCCAGTGACGTAGTTCTATGCCTAACAAAGTAAAATCTAAACATGCCTTGATTTTAGATGATTATAACCTGTTTTTGATATTTTCGTTCTATTATAGACTCATCACCTACATATAAGAGTTGATTTAAACACATCTAGTCAGCGTATGATTAAACATATAAATATAGCAATCAAATCCAATTAACTATCACCTAACAACTTGCAATCCTTCATTTGCTTTTATAGTAAGGGATCTGCTAGCATATAAGCTTTACCTTATTTCGATCGTTCAGAGGACGATTGCGGGGTCACTGAATGAAGTCCTCACGAAATCCTCCCCTCTGAAAAAAAGATGTAGTTGGAATAAAGAAAAGGGCATTTCGCTTCTTTGCTAAGCAAGGAGAACTTTACAAGAAGGGCTATATAAATAGATTGATCCGGGACTTGCATCAATGACCTTAGAGTTTCTACTACTATCGGCTATCTAACTCTTAGGAAATCGGGGGTTTTGTCGGGGAATCGGTGTCATGTTACTTCGTTCCCCTTTTTTTTGCCAATAATATCATTTCATGTTCCAACCTGGGCATTCCAATTCCTTCCTGATACCTCTCAAGGAAACTATATGGTCACAAATGGCAGTCACTGAAGGGTTGTTCATTCGATAACTTTGCAATAAGGGTTGTATTGAAACTAGCACTGCTATCATGTAAAGCTTTATTACCAACCAACCGACACCCATGTGCATTTAGGTTACTTACAAGACTTCTTAACAGAGCCATCACATGATATGAAGATACTTGGAAGTACAAACAGGAAGAAGACAGGAGAATAAAAAATCTTCCAAATGGAGAGAAGAAAGGAGAATGAAAGGCCGCAGAAGACACAGGAAGAACGAAGAGCAGATGACCAAGGTTGGCAAGAAGTCAAGAGACAGAACTACAATACAGGCCGTACGAGAAATTTCCAACAGCAACAGAGAACTATCACTTTTTTTGTTTCAAACCTTCCTATTGGTTGTGACTCTATGGTGTTAAAGGAGAAGTTCCAGGAGTATGGGAGGGTTTTGGATGCTTATGTCGCCACTAAAAGAGACAAATCTAGGGGAGTTTTTGGCTTTGTTCGCTTCCCCCAAGGCTCAAATCTCCAGTCACTATTAGCTTCCATGCAAATTGTTAAAATGAATAACCTTATACTGTCTGTTAACATCGCCAACTATGACAGCAATGGGAATCGCCTAGCGCAGCGGCAGACCCAACCGGAACAAAAGATACCAAGTGTGTGTTGCCCGAAAGATTATCAGAGGAATACGGTCAACAATAATAGCTTTAGAACCACGGGGAGAACATATTCAGAGGCAGTGACCTTAAATAGAAAACAAGAAAAAATGAAGAAAGAGTGGTGGATTTGGGGGCAATCGAAACAAATGCACTAGTCACATGGAGAGATATGACTCTGATCGGAAAGGTTAAGGATCTGTCTATCATGAACCATCTTTAAACAACTATCAATGAGGCAATAGAGTACATGGTTGGCCTCACATACTTAGGTGGACTATCGGTGGGTCTTATGTTTTATGCATCCCAGCAAGCTAAAGAGTTTCTAGAAAAAAAAAGTCTATGGAGCACATGGTTCGAGACACTAAATCTTTGGAGGGGACAATCCTTACAGTATGAAAGACTGGCGTGGATCAAAATCCACGACGTCCCTATTCATCTGTGGGATAATAAAATTTTTGACAGAATTGGTGGTGAATTTGGACAAGTTATATCTAATTCCAAAGCTTCAATACATGATGTGAACTTAACAATGGAGACCTTGGGCATTCTGGTAACAGTGGAACAACCAATATCGGAGGTAGTGGTACTAAAATGGAGAAACAAACAATATAGAATTTGGGTGGCCGAGGATCAAATGGTTGTCAGAATTCACGACACCCTCATCTCCGAGCACCAACTCTGGTCATTCCCCTGGAACCCCTTCGAATTCTAGATAGAAGTCATCATTATGGGGGAGCCCCCCACAATCAGCATCGGAGGATCAAAAGTCGCTGGGTAACCTGGGAAATGCGTGTAAAGCGGACGTGAACATACATGAATTTGACCCATTCCCAAGGACGTTCAACATGGGCCATAATGGACCTGTGGATAATGGGCCACTACAAAATACTAAGTCCCTGAGTGGGTCAAGATTACGAAAAGGCCTAGAACCAAAGCCCAGATCCTCTGGATAAATCTTTTCAATTGAACTGCGCACCCTTGCAACCTAACCCCCTGGATCTCAATGTGGATGTTGTACAAGATACCCATTCATTGTCGCCAGACGCTGAGGAAATAGTGGAAGAAACCCAACTCAATGCTGAACCTCCAAGTGATGATCTGGTTGCGGTGGAGACAATACAAACAATTAAAGTGGGAATATCGGTCCAGATTAACCTTGAAGGTTTTGAATATTTTGTCTAAGAGACGATCCTTGGGGAGGGTGATGTAAATCAACTACAATGAATCTTCTATCTTTAAATATAAGGGGGGCTGGTGATCCAGTGAAAACACGATGGATTAAAAGATTAAAGATTGAGCATTTATTTGTCTCCAGGTAACGCAATTCTCGGACAGCTCTAAATTAATCACAAATAATTTTTGGGGGAACTCAAAACATGAATCGGCCATGATGGATGCAGTAGGAAGATCTAGGGGATTGTTGTGCATATGGGATTCCTCAATTCTAAATTTGAATAGCGTCATCAAAGATAGTAACTACATACTGGTAAAAGGGAATATTATAGGTGCCAATACAGTGATTAATATTCTAAATGTATATGCACCCCACGACCAAAGATTAAAACGAGCACTTTGGGGAAGAATTGGGAAACTAATAAACGAAAGCGAAGGTTTATGGGTGGCAATTGGAGATTTTAATGAAGTAAGATCCCCAAACAAAAGAGTGAATTTAGAGTTTAACCCCTCCGGTGCTAGAGTTTTCAATGAATTCATCAATTCTAATAATCTGATGGAGTACTCAATGGCAGGAGGTAAGTTCGCATTCTCTTCAAGTAATGGTGATAAGTTAAGCAAGATTGACAGGGCTCTAGTATGCCAAAATTTTATTAATACATGGCCAAATGCTTCTTACTTGGTTTTACCATGTGAATTGTCTGATCATAGCCCGCTAATTCTCCGCACTTTGGTAAAAGATTATGGTCCCATTCCATTTTGATTGTTTAATTCTTGGATGGAAAGACCCGGGTTTGTTGGTCGCAACGATGTGTCATAATTTTCATTTCATTGGTCCCCCGGACAAATTGTTGGCCTCAAAATTAAAACACTTAAAAATGAGATCAAAAAATGGATCTCAATGGAAAGAGCCAAGGATGATAGCTTGCTTAAAGAATTGTTGTCAAAAATAGAAGCATTTGATAAAATAATGGAATCAAGGGAGTTAAGTGAGGATGAGAAAAATGCAAAGCTTCTAAGTAAAAAGCAATTAGTTGAGTTGGAGGCTGCAAAGACTAAAGATCTAAAACAAAAATCGAGAATCAAATAGGCAATAGATGGTGACGAGAACTTCGCATTCTTCCATGGTTTAGTTAATAACAAACTATGCAAAAGCAAGATAAGTGGTGCGCTAATAGAGGGAGTCTGGTATGATGACCCAACTCAAGTTAAAGAGGAAGTTAAAAAATTCTTTCAAGCAAAGTTTCAAGAGCCAATTACATGTAGACCAGAGTTCAACTGTTCTTCCCTGAATCGACTCTCGGATGAAGTTGGAGAAAATTTAATAGCCCCATTCTCCAAAGCAGAGATAAAGACTATTGTTGGGAATGTGGTTCCGATCAAGCACCAGGT
The DNA here is from genome assembly GCA_025506505.1 of Flaveria sonorensis. Taxonomy (NCBI): domain Eukaryota; kingdom Viridiplantae; phylum Streptophyta; class Magnoliopsida; order Asterales; family Asteraceae; genus Flaveria; species Flaveria sonorensis. The sequence continues at coordinate 317,876 of CM046425.1, read as the reverse complement.
CCAGATGGTTTTAATATGGGTTTCTTCAAAAGATTTTGGGATATCTTTGAAGAAGAATTCTTCAACCTATTTTCATACTATCACTCCAAGGGCTCCATATCCCCGGCGATGTTTTCATCTTTCATAGCTCTAATCCCCAAAGGTGATTCACAACAATCACTGGCAGATTACCGTCCTATCTCTTTAATCGGTAGTGTGGAGAAAATTTTCTCCAAGGTACTCACGTGCAGGCTGGTCAAGGTTATTGATAAGCAAATCTTGAGCCATCAATTGTCTTTTATAGCCATTAAAAACATCCTTGACTGACCTCTGATACTTAGCAAAATAATCTCTTGGTTAAAAAAATCAAAACAAAAGGCTTTGATCCTTAAACTGGACCTAGAAAAGGCCTTTGATTGCCTAAACTGGGGGTTTATTATCACACCCTCAATTTCCACGAACGAGGTATTACCGTTAGGCATGTGACATACCAGGATCTCAGCCACTAGTTAAACCAAACGACACGTCAATTACAAAACATAATTATTTGTTAATGTTTGAAATTTTCAAAGACAGAGTTATTAATGTAAACATAATAATAGTTACGGAAGCATAATAAATCTTAATTCTTAAATGGCACAAAACGCGCAAACCAATTAAATAAAGTTCATGGAAAAATGTAAATGTATCACGTGAGACGATAAATGCATGAATGATAGGATCCTAAGCGTGTGCATCCTGAGAACCTGAAAGAAACATGCTAACGTGTCAACACAAGGTTGGTGAGTTCATAGGTTTTGATAAAGAGAACATAATAGTAACCGATACAGTAAACAAAGTAATATCAATAGATAGCTAGTCTACTTAACAAGTTACATAGTGTATGAAGTTCGCAACCGAAGCTGACAATGTAAATGAAGGCCTCAGCTATGGCTACCAAACCACAGCAACAAAAATTATGTTAATTAAACACCCGTTCGACATGCAGTCGTGCTAGCGCGACTAGCCCGGGTGGGTTTGTCAAACCCAGTAGATCTACTCAGAATTACCTCGCTAAAGAACACATATTGACGGTTTGAAATGTAAGGACTTAAGTTGGTACAACATTAGTAATCATGCGATAATTACAGTAATACTGATCAAATAAAAATATGTTTTGAATACACGTTTCTTTCCCTCATTGAAAACAGGTAAAGTGGGGCTGAGAACTCACCTTAAATGCACAGCAAAAGTCAATAAGTATAAACACGAGCGATTAAGTTTCTGAACAACCTGGATGAACGTTTATTGTATAATTAATATTAAGATATTTAAATATTAACAATGCGGTCGTACGGTTTCGCGTTCTCGGTTACGATGCAGGTCATCAGTATTTCCCCATTCCCATGCAATGACATTCATACACAAACTCATGCTTGCATAACCAAAATCCAACTATTTCTACGTATACATGATCATACATATATATACTCTTATAATATTTTAGTTATGTGAATTTTTAATATAATATTCAATATTTTATTAATACATAACCCACACTCACTGAAACGTAATATACATGCATATATACAATCATCCGCACGCATACAGACACAAGGAACATAGATACTTACACTCATCGATACCCACACAAAACCATGATCACCCACGAACCCATGCATAACCACCCATAACACACCCACACGAATACACAATACACCCACATACATATGTACCGCGCATACACCCACATGCACATCCACACCTATACCAGCACACATACAAAGATACAAACACACGCACACAACAGATTGCATACACCCACACAGCCAAACACCACTCGTATTAAAACACACACACACGCACACACGCAGTGCATGCAAAACACACACACCCACACACACCGAACCTATATATATATGTATACGCACACTGCAGAAAATATACATACATACACAAATGCACGCAGAATGCATACACACGTACATACAACTAAGAACACACATCGCACGGAAGATGAAAACAAACACAAAATTCACACACCAATAACACACACACACGACGCATAAATACGCAGCAGAAGACATACGTACGCTCATGCACCCAAAACCGCAACCAAGCGACCGAACTTTAACCGAAACCGAACGAGTGAGACGAGCGAAAGAAACATACAAAGAACATACCATATGCCTACCGCACGCCTTCCGCCGTGAAGGAGAGAGTCGCCGGAGATGTAAGATTCGTAAAGAGGAGGCTGACAAGGTTGATCGCTGGGAGAGAGGAGGGGCTGTCGTCGATGCCCGAAGAGTCGCCGAAGATGAGAATTAGGGTTTCATGAAGGAGATGTCGATGAGGTGCAGGTTGTTACGGTTATATGCTAATAGGAATAAGGGAATTTACCTTTTAGTCCCTCCAAGATCACCTAAGTTGTAATTTAAGTCACTTTAGTTGGAAATTAAAATAACAATTATTATTTAATAATAGTAATATGATTAATAATAGTTTGACTAATCATTAATTGATTTAGTTATTTATGACGTAATGGAGAGAGATTAGGTTATAGAAACAAGGTTAACATGAAAATACGGGTGTCACATCATCCCCTTGTTGAAAGAATTTTCGTCCCGAAATTGAAACATTAGGTTACGAAGAACACCAGATTTAATGATCTGCAAGGCATAAGGAGTAGAGTCTTCTGAGGATTTAGAAATGATTCGAAAGAAAAGAATTTGGGAATTCAAGGTTGTTACATCATCCCCTTGTTGGAGAATGCCTTAAGAAAATTTAAAAGAAAAGATATCTTAAGAATGATACCTTAAGAAGTGGATGCCTGATCTTTAAACAGTTGCGGGTACTTCTTTTTCATCTGGTCTTCGCGTTCCCAGGTAAACTCTGGTCCATGCTTTGAATTCCACCTAACGCATACAATTGGAATTTTACTACGCTTTACGGTTTTGACTTCTCGATCCATAATCTCAACTGGATCTTCAATGAAATGTAACTGTTCATCAATCTCTAGTTCCTCCAAGGGTACGATTAGTGATTCATCAGTTAAACACTTCTTTAGGTTTGATACGTGAAACACATTGTATATTCCATTGAGCTCTTCAGGTAAATTCAGCTGATAGGCTACTGGACCAACCCTTTTAATGATCTCAAATGGTCCTACGTAGCGCGGATTTAACTTTCCCCGTTTCCCGAACAGGATTACACCTTTCCAAGGCAAGACTTTCAGAAGTACCTTGTCACCAATTAGAAATTCCAATGGTTTACGACGTTTATCTACATAACTCTTCTGTCGGTCACATGCCGCTGCCATACGATTACGAATTTGCACGATCTTCTCAGTTGTCTCATGTACAAGTTCAGGACCCGTAAGTTGGCTTTCTCCAACTTCTGCCCAACAGATAGGTGATCGGCACTTACGTCCATATAGTGCCTCAAATGGCGCAGCCTTGATCGAGGTGTGATAACTGTTATTGTAAGAGAACTCAACCAATGGTAAGTGAGTTTCCCAACTGCTGCCAAAATCAATCACACAGGCATGCAACATGTCTTCTAGTGTCTGGATCGTACGCTCACTCTGACCATCGGTTGCAGATGATACGCAGTGCTCATATCCAACCGCGTTCCCAGTGATCGCTGCAAGGATTGCCAGAAATAAGAACTGAACCAAGCATCACGATCAGATATGATAGATACTGGCACACCATGCCAAGAGACTATTTCTCTTAAATAATTCCGTGTCAACTTCTCCATTCGATCAGTCTCTCGGATTGCCAGGAAATATGCGGATTTTGTTAAGCGATCTACTATAACCCAAATGGTATCGCATCCGCTGGGAGTCTTAGGTAACTTTGTGATAAAGTCCATCGAGATTTGCTCCCATTTCCACACTAGAATGTCCGGTTGCTGAAGTAAACCAAATGGTCGCTGGTATTCCACCTTAACCTTAGAACAAGTTAGACATCTGCTTACGTAGGTGGCAATCTCAGCTTTCATGTTCGGCCACCAGTAAAACTCCTTCAGATCTTGGTACATCTTGTCTGAACCCGAATGAATTAAGTAACATGACTTATGAGCTTCATCCATTACCAGCTCTCGTAAATCCCCATATTTTAGTACCCAGATCCGTTCCATGAAATAACGGATTCCATCAATCTTGATCTCTAATTGTTTCTCCATACCCCGCATGGATTCTGCCTTCAGATTCTCAACTTTTAATGCCTCAGATTGAGTAGCCTTAATTTGAACTGGTAGATCGGAGTGAATGGTCATTTGCAATGCGCACACCCGACGGGGTTTTGGTGTTTCCTTTCGACTGAGGGCGTCGGCTACCACATTAGCCTTACCCGGGTGATACTTGATTGCACAGTCGTAATCATTGAGCAATTCTAACCACCGTCGTTATCGCATATTCAACTCTTTTTGATCATATATGTGCTGAAGACTCTTGTGATCTGTATAGATCGTGCACTTGGTTCCATATAGGTAGTGTCTAGATCTTCAAGGCAAACACTATAGCTCCTAGTTTTAGATCATACGTTGTGTAGTTCTTCTCATGCACCTTGAGCTGTCTAGATGCATAAGCAATGACATTGTTGTGTTGCATCAGTACATATCCCAAACCTTGGATGGAAGCATCACAGTAAACAACAAAATCATCAGTCCCTTCTGCCAAACCTAGGATCGGCGTGCTGCAGAGTTTGTCCTTAAGTTCCTGAAATGCTGATTCCTTTTTGCTGCCCCATTTGTAAATAGTTCCTTTGTGAGTCAGGGCAGTCAAAGGTTGTGCCAGCTTTGAAAATCCTTCGATAAATCGTCTATAGTAGCCCGCCAAACCAAGGAATTGTCGCGCTTTAGTAGGCATTTTCGGTGTCGGCCATTCCTTTATTGCTTCAATCTTTGAAGGATCTACATGTATACCCCTTTCGTTCACTACATGCCCAAGAAATTGCACTTCTCACATCTAGAAGTCGCATTTTGAGAACTTTGCATAAAGTTGTTCATCCTTCAACAAATACAGAATGATTCTCAAGTGTTCCTTATGATCTTCCTTATTCTTAGAGTAGATTAGTATGTCATCAATGAAGACAATGACAAACTTATCCAAATAAGGCTTGCAAACACGGTTCATGAGGTCCATGAAAACTGCTGGGGCATTGGTCAGTCCAAAAGGCATAACCACGAACTCAAAATGTCCATAGCGAGTCAGGAATTCCGTCTTCGGAATGTCTTCCTCTCGAACTCGTAGCTGATGATAACCTGATCTCAAATCGATCTTGGAATAGTAGCTTGATCCTGTCCACGGCCGATGTGGGTTATATGTAGGGTGTCACAATAATCTGTAACAGCCTAGCGTAACCGCACCATGATATTGTCCGCTTTGGCCGGGACGAACCACCATCGCCTCACGGTTTTGTTTTCACCTGGACCGGGACGTACCACTATCGCCCAGGCAAAACGCGTCACAGTGGGGAAGCTCTCAAGCCCCTTATAGAAACATTCGTTTTCCTTCCCAACCAATATAGGATGTTACAATCCATCCCCTTAGGGAACCCAGCGTCCTCGCTGGCACACCGGCCCGGCCCTGGCTCTGATACCATCTGTAACAGCCCAGCGTAACCGTACCATGATATTGTCCGCTTTGGCCGGGACGAACCACCATCTCCTCACGGTTTTGTTTTCACCTAGACCGGGACGTACCACCATCTCCCAGGCAAAACGTGTCACAGTGGGGAAGGTCTAAATCCCCTTGTAAAGAAACCTTCATTTTCCTTCCAAACAATATGGGATGTTACATTTATAGACCGAAAAGTACGAAACGGGATCCTTGTCGCTCCACCCCGGTACTGTGTCAGCTTTGGCATGACGTGGGGGTTTACTTGTAAGCCCCGGCACAGTGCCAGCTTCCGCATGACGTGGGGGTATAGCATATGGCAGGATCTAGATAAAGGTGAAAGATAATAATGAAAGAAAGTACGAAACGGATGATGATGAATGATAACGAATAATGATGAACGATGATGGAAGATAATAATGATATTATCTAGATGTATGTATCATGTATGATCATGTACGAAAGTAAGAAAAAGGTTTTAAATGAAAGTAAAGTATTTTATTATAAAACTAGAACTCACTCAGCGTCGCTGACTTTTATATGCATAATAGTTGGTAGGTATTTGTTGACGCTGAGGAGGTGCAAGCATGGATGCATAAGCTACTGGGGATGGTTCAAGTCTGGCATCCATATTTTGGAGAATTTTTTTTGTATTAATACATTTCTGGAATGTAAAAGAAAAGATATGATGATTTGACATGCTTTTAATTGTTATTGAAAAGTTAAATTTCCGCTGCAAAATGATGAGTTTTATATGTTTTATACGATGATTGTCCAACCTTAAGCGTTCCGGGAATGGTGCCTTACAAGTTGGTATCAGAGCCAAAGTTTAAGAGAATTGGGTAAAATATTTTCAAAAACGTAAACTTAAACTGAGAATGGGACAAGAAAGGAAAAAGGATGCCAGTCCTAGTAGCTACATGCCTGCAGGTAAATATTTCATGTAAACGTTTTATGTAAATTAATGGAAAAAGGAATTATGAGTGTGTGCTATATGAATTATGTGCTCTCTGTAGATTTTAATACTGATGTAGTCAGGATAGAAAATGCTTAGAAAATGAAGAGTAAAGTAAGTGGCTAAACACAACTGGCCACTGTAATTAGGAACTTACTATACTTGACATAATCTGAGCTGTTACCTTGAATGAACGTGTTGGTGTTTGAATCTTACAGTTCTTAGAGATGGCTGGTAGTAGATCTTTGAAGGCTTCTCAAGGTGGAGGACGTGGTGGACGTGGTGCTGGGCCACGTGTCACAAGAAATAGGGCTAAGGCTGCTGAAACGGCTCCTGAAGAGCCCGAGATTCAGTATCATGAAGACGGGGATGAGAGTGCTAATCTGAGGGCCACAATAAAGGAGGCAGTTGTGGAGGAAGTTCATCAAGTCATGCAGATGATTTTTCCATCTGTGGTGACAGAGGTTATTAGAGCTGTGAAGGAGGATGAGAAGAAGGAGAAATAGGAGAAGGAGAATGCCGCTAGGCGAGAGGGCGAAGGAGGAGGAGCAAGGGAAAGGGGGGCAACCCGAGACTGAGATGGTCATCTCCAGTGACGATAAGGAAGAGGAAGCAGTACAGGAAACTATAAAAGGGTGCAACTATGGGGCATTCCAGAGATGCAAGCCCCCGACATTTGATTGGAATGGGAGTGCCGCTGCTGCTCACCGATGGGTGAGAGAGATAGAGGCTGTATTGAATATCAGCGAGTGCAGGGAGGACCATAAGGTGAATTTTTCTACCCACTCATTTATAGATTCGGCCTTATGCTGGTGGGACAACATTTTCCAGGCCGAGGGCAGCAGGGCGATTGGAAGGATGAGGTGGAGTGAACTGAAGGAGCTGCTGATCAAGGAGTTTTGTCCTCACAGGGAACTCGACAAGATCGAGAGAGGGCTTGTAGTTGGAGGCGGGAACTATGACGCACCAGCAATACACAACTAAGTTTAATGAGATGGCGAGGTTGGTGCTAGAGTATGTGACACCCGTGTCAAGGAAAATAAAGAGATACATCCAGGGTTTGCCGGCGGATAACCGCAGACATCTGATCACTTTGTGGCTGGAGGTAAGAAGATGAAAGTGGATGATCAGAAGGTGATAACAGAGAGGGAGAAGGCATGCAAGAAGTGTGGGAGGGACCATGTGGGGGAGTGTCAATGGGGATCGAATGTCTGCTTTCAGTGTGGGAAGGAGGGCCACATAGAAAGGTATTGTCATGTGGTGAAATGTTACAACTGTGACGAGACTGGGCACATGAGCAGAGACTGCAAGAAGTCGAGGGCTGAGAGCTCCGAGGGAAAAAAGGGACTGAGAAGGAGGGCAAAAGGTGAAGGCCAGGGTATTCACTATGACTTGGATGGAGGCTAGGGTGGACCCCGATGCGGTGTCAGGTACATTTCTAGTAAACCAAACTTGTGCCTCTATGCTTTTTGATTCCGATGCTAGTAGGAGTTTTATTTCTACTGTCTTTTATGATAAGTTGCCCGCTAGGAATAGGAAGACTGACGAGCCCTTTGATGTAGAAGCCACCATTGGTAAGTCGATCAGGATTTCTGATATGGTAGAAGACTGTGACATAAGGTTGAAAGGCCATAGGTTCTCTGCTAGATTGTTCGTGATGCCCTTAGACAAATTGATGTAGTCCTAGGGATGGATCGGCTAGTGGCCTATGAGGCAAACATCTTGTGTCGTTAAGAAGATGATTCGATTGAACGCGCCCGATGGGAGTTCGGTGATGATCTACGACGATTGAGTTAGTACGGCTCCAAAGGTGATTTTGACGGTTGCGGCAGAGAAGTGTATGAGACGTGGAAGTGGTGCCTATCTGGCTTGTGTAAAGAATGTGGATGTGTCAGTACCATGACTGATGGATGTACCGATCGCGTGTGACCTCCCAGATGTGTTCCCGAAGGATCTACCAGGGTGCCACCTAACCGCGAGATCGAGTTCCAGATCGATCTGATGCATGATGCCCAACCGGTTGCTAAGGCGCCGTATCGTCTAGCTCCCTCCGAGATGAAGGAATAGATGACTCAGCTACAAGAGTTGCTAGACAAGGGGTTCATTCGATCGAGTGTCTCTCCGTGGGGTTCTCCGGTCTTGTTTGTGAAAAAGAAAGACGGTAGCATGAGGATGTGCATTGACTACCATGAGTTGAACAAGTTGGCTGTGAAGAACCGATATTCGTTACTGAGGATTGATTACTTTTTTGATCGGCTCCAAGGTGCCAGGTGGTTCTCGAGGATAGATCTCCGATCTAGTTACCGCTAATTGATGGTAAGGAGCAGGATATTCCTAAAACAGCCTTTCGTACGTGTTATGAACACTACGAGTTTCTCTTGATGTCTTTTGGTTTAACCAATGCACCGGCTGCTTTTATGGATCTAATGAACTGGTTGTGTCGACCTATGCTAAATAAATCAGTGATTGTGTTTATCGATGACATCCTGATTTATTCGAGGAGCGAAGAAGATCATGCTAGTCACATCCGCGAGGTGTTAGAGACGCTTAGAAGAGAGAAGCTGTACGCCAAGTTCTCCAAGTATGAGTTCCGGTTACGCGAGATTCAGTTTTGGGTCATGTGGTTAATCCTGAAGGGACTAATGTAGACCTGACAAAGGTTGAGGCGATGATACAATGGAAGTCTCCAAGGATGCCATCCGATATTCGTAGTTTCTTGGGTTTGGTGAGTACTCTAGGAGATTTATCCAAAACTTTTTTAAAGTGGCGGCTGTGGTTTTTGCATTGAAGAATTAGAGGCCACTTGGGAGTCAGAGGAAGAAATGAGATGGCACTACCCAGATCTCTTTAAGGAGTGACAGGTTCCAGGAACGAAACCTATATAAGGGGGGTGGACTTGTAACACCCGGAAATTTCAGAAAAAGAAAAGTAAAGTAAGGGAGCAAACAGAAAGTTATTTCAAAAGTAAGGGGTTAAAAGCATGCAAGGGCCAAACTTGCCCATAGTGGGTTTAAAAAGGTGTTAAGGCTGCCCATACCCTATCTTTCAGGTACATTATCGGCTGAATAAAAAGAAGAGAAAGTTCCCATCCGGTTTTAGAGAGAGAAGTGGAAAGTTCTTCAAGAAGGTGAGATTTTAAGGTAATTCTTCTCGGTTTTCAGTCGGGTTTCAGCTTCTGGACTGATTTTCTGGTGTTTAGTGCTTGTTTTTGTGTGTTTTAGGTGCTAGAACTTCAAGTTGGCTCTCGGGTTTGAGGTGTTTTACTCGAAAGCTGTTTAAGGTGAGTTCTAGATCCCCTCTTTTACTAGTTTTCTACGTGTTTGGGGCTGTTTTGCATACTGGACAGAAGGTTTCAAAACCAAACTATGAATTTTCCACGATGTACGACTGTGTACGATTGATGTATGTTTTTAGATGATTTCTATGTTGTTGTATGATATTTAGTATGTTTTATGTGTTTAACATATTAGATCTATGCTAAGTATAAGTTAGAATGATGCTGGGGACTGGAAAGTATGTTTGATGCATTGCAGATGTTTTGCATGATGTCCGCTGTCGACATAAAGTGTCCGCTGTGGACATAAAGTGTCCGTTGTGGACACTTAGTGAATCATGCATGATGTCCGCTGTGGACATAAAGTGTCCGCTGTGGACACTTAGAAAAATCATGCATGTTGTTCACAGTGGACATAAAGTGTCTGCTGTGGACACTTAGTAGATTTTGCATGTTGTCCACTGTGGACATAAAGTGTCCACTATGGACACTTAGTGAATTTTGCATGTTGTCTGCTGTGGACATTAAACTGTCAACTGTAGACACTTAGAATAATTTATACCGTCCGCTGTGGATTTGCTTGTTCGCTGTGCACTTTGCATGTCCGCTGTGGACACTTAGTAAACTTTATGGTTTGTCCGTTGTGGACTTGTTCATCCACTGTGGACTTGTTCATCCACTGTGGACTTGTTCATCCGCTGTGGATACTTAGAATATTTTTGTCATGCACTGTGGATTTTAAGCTATCCGTTATGGACCTTGGCTTTCTGTTGTGGACACTTAGAGTATTTTTAAGTTGTCCGCTGTACATTTGTTCATGCGTTGTGAACACTTAGAATATTTTTTTTATTTTGAGAAATTGAATTAAGTGCTAAGTACTGATATTTTATGGTGGCCTATGCTTGTTTATGTTATGTATGCTTGTGGGCTACTGTTATAATGATGATGTTCCATGTTATGTATTATGATGTGACTTTAAGTGGCGTGATATGTATATGTACGTAAAGTATTATGCAATGAAAGTGAAAGATAATGTTACCGTGAAGTAGAACATAATGAATGAATGTAAAGTCTTGCAAGCAAAATGGTGGAGGTTCACAACTCAACGAGGTAGTTGTTTGCTAAGCTATTACAATTTCTTCAAAGGATGGCTGCTTCCAAGCCCACCTCCTGGTTGTCATCGCTAGCTTCGGCATGACGTGGGGTTTACTTGTAAGCCCCGGCATAGTACCAGCTTCTGCACGACGTGGGGGTATAGCATATGGTAGGATCTAGATAAAGATGAAAGATAATAATGAAACAAAGTACAAAACAAACGATGATGAATGATAACGAATGATGATGAATGATGATGGAAGATAATAATGATATTATCTAGATGTATGTATAATGTATGATCACGTACGAAAGTAAGGAAAGGTTTTAAACGAAAGTAAAGTATTTTATTATAAAACTAGAACTCACTCGGTGTCGTTGACTTTTGTATGCATAATAGTTGGCAGGTATTTGTTGAAGCTGAGGACGTGCAGGCATGGATGCATAAGCTGCTGGGGATGGTTCAAGTCTGGCATCCATATTTTGGAGAATGTTTTTGTATTAATACATTTTTTGAATATAAAAGAAATTATATGATGATTTGACATGCTTTTAATTGTTAATAAAAAGTTAAATTTCCGCTGCAAAATGATGAGTTTTATATGTTTTATGCGATGATTGTCCAACTATAAGCATTCCGGGAACGGGGCCTTACAGTTGTATTACTGGAATCAAAATGCCAAACAACGGCCCTTTACTGACCCACCTACTTTATGCAGATGATGTAATAATTTTTGACAAATGTGATAACCAAAATTTGCTTAACATTAAACGTGTACTGCATTGTTTCAATCTCATTTCGGGCCTGAAAATTAATCTTCAGAAAACAAGCCTTATCGGTATTCTAGTCAATAATGAGGAGATCGTTGAAATAACGAGAAGATTTAAATGTAAGCAGGGGAATCTTCAGTTGGAGTACTTGGGGCTAAAAATTGGCGTAAATATGAATAAGTATAATAACTGGCAACCGGTAATTGAGGTATTCGAGTCAAGGTTATCAAAGTGGAAAGCGGAAACGTTATCTTGGGGGGGGGGTAGAATTACACTAATTAAATCCGTCGTTGATAGTCTACCAACTTACTATTTCTCATTGTTCAAAGCTCCTGATAAAGTAATTGATAAGCTAGAAACGCTGAGAAGAAGATTCCTATAGGGTGGTAATCAAAGCAAGCCAAAAATTTGTTGGGTGCCATGGGAACAGGTTATTACCCCTAAGGATGCTGGGGGTCTTGGCCTCGGCTCACTAAAAGAGGCAAACCTTAGCCTCCTCACTAAATGGGTGTGGCGGTTCAAAACCGAATAATATAGGCTATGGAGAAGGGTGGCAGTAGCTTTACACAACACCCAGCAATACCATAATCCAATACCGATAACTCCGATCCAGCGGCACCTGGGCTTCCATTGCACAACTGGAAAATATCTTTACGTCGATGAATATTAATCTACGAGATATGTTAAGAGGCCATTTAGGTGACGGATGCTTAATACGGTTTTGGATTGATCATTGGATTGGAGAACGCCCCCTTAGACATTTTTTCCCATCTCTGTTTCTGTTGGAGCGGGAAAAATGATGTCTTATTTCCACTCGATGGTCAGCCAATATTCAATCTCCATGGTTATGGGATTGGATTCACCCCCGTTCAACACAATCGGAGATGTTGGAGATTAATACTCTTAACAACCTTGTCACCAACTGCGGCGTGTCAAATGCCAAAGACAAATGGTCATGGACCGGAGAAAAGAATGGGTCCTTTTCAGTAAAATCTGTCAAACGAAGTCTAAATGCACAAAGATAAGAGACAGGTTCTTGGAGGTTCAATTGGAATACTTGGTTGCCATTAAAAATCAATGTCTTTGGCTGGAGAGCGGAAAGAAACCGGATACCAACACTCATGAATCTCCAAAAGAGAGGCGTCCAAATCACATCTCGGACTTGCCGCCTTTGTGGAGAGGCTGAGGAATCACTGGAACACATTCTAATTGGATGCTTCGTGGACACTGTTATTTGGCAGGAAGTAACCTCATAGTGTAAAATACCTCCTATCTATGCATTCATTGTCCGAGACCTTTTGGATTGTTGTAAACATAATAATATCACTGGAACGAGGGGGAGAATCATCGAATCGATCATTTTGGTTGCAGCTTGGGCAATCTGGAGAGAACGAAATAATTTGATATTCAACAACAAGGAGATCAAAATCGAAAGGATAATAGAAGAAATCAAGGTGTTAGGTTACCTATGGATTAAAAATCATTCAAACTACAAGGATTTAGAGTGAAAAAATTGAAAATTATTTGTATTTAAAATATAATATGGGTGATTGTAACTCTACGCTCTAGTAACTTACTAGAACATATACTGTTTGTTCTTGATGATAATAAATTTTTTATCCTTCAAAAAAAGAAATTAACAGAGCCATCACATTCAAGTTTCACCAAACACGTGATTATTCATTTTAAAATTCTAAATCATTCCAACCGCAGGCATTATCATATTATGAGTAATATACTTGTGTATTTGGTTTAGTCTCATTATCATCAAGTTATTGTCACTATTGCATTTAAAACATTTTTTTTTTCAATATACAATCTTATTGCAAGATCTAAATGAGACTTCAAATATCATTGACTGTAAATTATATTTATATATATATATATATATATATATATATATATATTCTAGTCAACAGAGTCACAAGGCCTTCATCCATTATTGTCACACTAATGTATGATCAAGGGACTTTCATTTTCATGATTAATCATCTTCAAAATTGATGAACCGAAGCTTTTCTCGATTTTCCTCTTCTCACTGTCATTCCAAGAACGTGCCATATATTTATTGGGTTAATCTTAATTTAGTTAGTTTTAGTTATTTAGGGTTAATATTTGTTTTTGGTAATTTTCATTTTATTTGGTTTTTTCTAGTACTTGGTAAGGTTTGTTTATGGTATGGTTTCAATAAAACTTCAATAGATAGGATTAAGGTTGCTTAGTTATTAAGTTGCTTATTTATTATATATAGAATCATTGGTCATTGTAATGGTGTCAGTCAAGGGTTTATAATTACAAATGAGTCGATCATAGTTTTGATCAAACACCGACTTTATTTTTCGTTCCTTCTCCGATTCTGGGCCAACAATATTTTGAACAGAAATGAAGGACTTTTACCCTTTTGAACCCCACACAATCAACTATCAAATAATGACTATTTAGTCTTTTGACGTTTTACGAACAAAAGTCAAGTTTCTAAGTTCAAAATCATGGTCCCTTGACTTCTTTCTAAAATAAAAACCACATTTTAAATAAATCAACTACTCCCCAACTTCCTTTACTCATATAAGTGTCTAACAACCATCCTGTTTGTTAAACCCATTTAAAAATTAAACATTTAGTGTAAATAAAACATTTCACCACGATTATATATGCTATAATTATACCCAAAATTGAGATGTAACACTTTGGTTGTAATTGAATCGAGTTCTAGCTCAAGTTTATAGCTCGGTAGACAATCAATTTAAAACCTAGTTAGCTTGAATAACATTTTTTTAAGCTCAAATCAAAACAACCATTTATTTTGAACACGCTTTAGTTCTTTGTAAGGTTTAAGAAACACTTCAATTAGTAATTATATTAATACTTAGTAAACGTAATTAACTACTTTTCTTTTACTCTGTTTCACTAAATAATTATATAAATGCTTGATATTTTAATTAGTTATAATTTTTAATAAGCTGGATTTTTAGATGCTGTAGTTGGGTTGAAACATATGCATTACGCTATACATCTTGTACATCAGGATGAGAGAATAATCACTCGAATAAATCTTTGAATGTGAATAATTTAACGCCTACTTGGAGTAGCTAAATGTGAACGAGTGGGATCATTCTCATGACCACTTCCTATGCTCTTGCACCCCGTCAAGGCGATTGAGCATCTGTTTATGTGACGCTTACATTAAAGGAGCCTACCAGCATTGACAAAAACATGTAAGTCCTTAATTATGATACAGACTATCAATAAACCAATGCATGAAGCTCTCAGTGTAAGTCACGATATGACTTTAATTAACTATTTGGTTATTTTTTGTTTAATGTTTCCTTCGGGTTTGTATTATAAAAGCATATTTCTATGGTTTCTTAGTACTTGCTTCTTATTTTTAAGTTGTGGTTGTCATATTATAGTCTATCATTTGCCGTTTAATCATGTTAGGCATTTGCAGTTTGGTGTTAAACAAAAAACTATTCCTTTTTAATGGACTATTTTATGTTTGTGTCATTTTAACGATGGAATGCCTGATAATTGGAGGGATTCAAAGCTAACACAGTATGTTTTTTATTTTTATATGAATAAGCGTCCTATATTATATATAGGAGACGGTTGTAAGTGAAAATTTATAAAGGTTAAGGTACAAACATTATAAATTTTTATTAATATTTTCGAACATGAATAACAGGCGATGGGAGAGAACATTTTGTTTAGTTGCGCTGACTTGTGTTTTCAACATTTTGATATTTTATTAAAAAAAAAATAAAAAAAAAATATTCATTAAATGTTGAAATGTTGGGCATAAAAAGCCCCCACCAATTCCATTTTCTTCCCAACAAGACGAGAGAAGAGAAGAGCATGGATGCAGAAACATCAGCCCTCCACCTTGGCACCCATGAAGGCAAAAATCTAGACGACGACGGGCGACAAAAGCGAACAGGTGATGAATCTAGCTAGCTAGCTAATTAATTAATAAATATAAGTTTTGAAGATTAGAGTACAAGATAGATAGATGTAATATGTATAAGTGGTGCAGGGACATTGGTGAGTGCAAGCGCGCACATCATCACGGCCGTGATAGGATCGGGCGTGCTGTCTCTGGCGTGGGCCATCGCACAGTTGGGGTGGGTGGCGGGGCCAGCCGTCCTGATGGCCTTCTCCTTCATCACCTACTTCACCTCCACCCTCCTCGCCGACGCCTACCGCACCCCCGACCCCGTCTCCGGCAAGCGCAACTACACCTACATGGACGTCGTCAGCGCCAATCTCGGAGGGGTCAAGGTCCACTTGTGTGGAATCGCTCAATACGCTAATCTTGTCGGCGTCACTATCGGATATACCATCACTGCCTCTATCAGTATGGTGTAAGTCCTCACTCATCATGCATTATTTCTTTCTTTTTCTCTTTCTCTTTCTCTTTCTCTTTCTCTTTCTCTTTCTTTGTGTAAGTAATTAATTAATCTCCCCAACTGACACTGTCGCTGACCCTATAGAATTGAAGACAATTAAATTAAATGCTACATATGCATATATATGGTAATTAATTAAATTCATTTTGAATTTCAATTGATAGGGCTGTGAAAAAATCTAACTGTTATCACTGGGAGGGGCATGCAGCTAGTTGTAAACCCTCAAACTATCCGTACATGATAATATTTGCAGCGATTCAGATGATATTAAGCCAGATCCCGGATTTCCACAAGCTCTCTTGGCTTTCCATACTCGCCGCGCTCATGTCTTTTGCTTACTCTTCCATTGGCCTCGGATTATCTATAGCCAAAGTTGTTGCAGCAGGTAACTAACATATATATATATATATATATATATATATATATATTATATATGATTGATTGTAAAGAAACAGATCTGAATATTAAAACATATATATATATATATATATATATATATATATATATATATATATATATATATATATATATATATATATGAATTATATATACATGATGGATCGAATGATATATAGGTGGAGGTGGTGATGGAGTTAGGACGAGTGTTACAGGAGTACAAGTAGGAATAGACGTGTCCGGACAAGAGAAAGTGTGGAGGACGTTTCAAGCTATCGGTGACATTGCTTTTGCCTATGCTTATTCTACCGTTCTCATTGAGATACAGGTACTATTAATTCTACTTTTATTCTATCAATAATGCTCTCTACTTAATTACATATAAATATATATATATATATATATATATATATATATATATATAGAAATAAATTAATATTATATTTGGATTATTATTAATTGTTGCATGCATCTATCTTTCACTTCCATAAAACACAACGAGTAATTGTTATTTGCATTTAATTATGATATTTCTATAGACTTGAATTCTTGATATTACATTTAGTGGAATGTTCTGTTTGTGTATCAAACAAATATATAAAACAAAACTTATATGTTTATTTCTGTGGAAATATATGTATGAATACGAGCAAACTCCTCTTTTTGCAATCATCTAAGTTTTTCAACATTAATTACTTAAACTTGTTCTTGTATGTCCTTTATATCTAATAATAATATATTTTTATTATATATCCATCGGTTAGTTTTCATTACTTAAACGTGTTCTTGTTTGTTTAGTGGAATGCATGAATACTAGCGATCTTCATAATTTGTTTTAGTATAGACTATTTTTTTAAATGTTTTATTATTTTTCGTGTATCTTTGTTTTATATTTATTTGTTTCGTATTCTTTCATTTGTCTTTTAAATGTAGGAAAAACAAAGGATTCATTTATAACGAAAAGTTTGGTTAGATCATCCCAATAAACAAACTCGAAACGGATAGTAAAAATGGATAAAATGACACCTCTCCCACTCGATCACAAACTCATATCTCCTTTTAAAAATGATATATTATTGGAACACACAAATATTTTCATTCTCTCTCTTTTTATATATAACATGCACAGAGATAGAGATATCAAAATGTTTTAATAACAAAAATAAATGATCATGTAACCTAAGCCTTCTATGTATAAAAGCAACCACCTAGCTTCTTCCTCACTCTCTCACATAACGAGCTTAATTGCTGTCCCTTTTCACCACAAACTTTTCCTGTTTTCTCTCATCTTCTACCTTACTCTCCCTCTTCCTTCTAAAAACCAACCATTGCTCATGCTGATATCATTAGTATATCAATGCTAGCATGATAATTTGAGACCGACATACTCTTCCAAGTATTGATTGAATATTTGTATTTGTTTTTGGCTCTTGAGCTATCCTTTTGGATAACCATTGTGGCCGGTTTGGGTTTATTTCTGATAACATTTGTATATATTTATTTTAAAAATATTGAATGACTTAGATAAATATGATTAACTAGTTTTATTAAATCCGCGTGTTACACGGGTATCGAATTAATAAAATATTAAACATAATAAAAATTTATTAATTATAAAACGATATTTTAATATAAGATATGATTAAAGTATATATGAGTAAGAATTATAAACTTTTGTTTTAAACTTTTATTTTTTTTTCAAAATAAAAATAAGCAGTCTGTTTCAGAGCGAACTGTTTTAAAAATATATCATTTTTAAAATTTACCTTATTATAATTCCTAATTTTAATTATTATTTGTATATAAAAAACTATTTTTTAAAAACATCAATTTAAAACTAATTCATATTTATAAAAAAGTCTCATGTTTTTAAAAAAAAATCTTATTTTATAAAAGTTTATTTCTTTATTTCTTTAGAGATAACGTTAGTAAAAGATCTTTCTTTAATTTATCAAAAAACTATTTTTTATTAAAAAAAGTTAAATAATGTTATTAGTAATTAATATAATTACTTTAATAGCAAAGAGAAGCGAGAAAATTTTGATGAGTAGGATTATTGTGCTGTCACGTGTCTCTTTCAGTTAGTATTTTATTAAAGTAGGAAGATTAGAAAATGTATGGTATCTTTTTTATAATAATGAAAACTATTTTAGTAAAATGTCTTAGGGTTCTTATAATAATTCAATACAATTCAAACACGTATGCAGTAACGAGAGTGTGTGTGCGCGCACGCAAGAAATGTTTAAAATAAAGATGTCTACGAAATTGTCTATTAATTAATCTGTAATTGTTTAATAGATCTTGATCACTAAATAAAGAATCACATTATTCTAGCATGTACGTGTATATACAAATATAAATATAGTAGAAAGATTTTAATTAATGATCAATGAATTGCAGGTGGGTCTAGGGGATGTGAATCAATCTGTAATGGACCGATTGGCTAATGGCCATCAAATGTGTTTAGACATTAGACCAACCTTAATTAGTTTCTTCAAATTCAGTTGTTAGAAATGGGTTCTCTCTTTCTCCACCTACTTTTGTTTTCTGCCATCCTTTATTGGAATCTCCTCTTCCATTCCTTTCTTACATTATTATTTCTACACTAGATATATTCCCCCCAGCCTTCATATATCATTGTTTTTACATGATAGAAAATTATCCATATATATATATATATTTATATATATATATATATATATATATATATATATATATATATATATATATATATATATATATATATATATATATATATATATATATATATATATATATATATATATATATATATATATATATATATTTATTTATTTATATTTATATATGTGTGTGTGTGATTATATATACATGTACGTACTTGTTTGTTTTTAATTCATGGTACAAAATATAATAAATACCGGCCACGACATACATATTATAACATACTTGCAATTAGTAGGTAGCTCGTGCGTGCGTGCATGCATTCTTGAATTGTATGTATCTCTCTGATTATTAGTTAATTAATTAAGTTGTTTCACGTACGTAATTACGTACTTACTTGTTCTGATGGATGTGGATTTGTAAATTAAAATTAAAGGACACTCTGAAATCATATCCGCCAGAAAACAAGGTGATGAAGAAGGCGTCCTTGGTGGGAGTCTCAACAACTACCGTATTCTATGTGCTCTGCGGCTGTGTTGGCTATGCTGCATTCGGAAACGATGCACCCGGCAACTTCCTCACCGGCTTTGGCTTCTACGAACCCTTTTGGCTTATTGACTTCGCCAACGTGTGCATCGCTGTCCACCTTATCGGTGCATACCAAGTCTTTTGCCAACCTTTGTTCGGCTTCGTTGAAATCAAGTGTAGGCAGCGATGGCCCAACAGCAAGTTCATAACAGCAGAACGCATTCTGAATGTTCCCTTTTATGGAGAATACTACATCAACATGTTCCGGTTGGTATGGAGAACGGCTTATGTCATACTCACCGCCCTCATAGCCATGATCTTTCCCTTCTTCAATAGCTTCTTAGGGCTGATCGGGGCAGGTTCTTTCTACCCGTTGACCGTCTACTTCCCGATAGAGATGTACATTGCTCGGGCCAAGATACAACGCTTTTCCTTCACGTGGGTGTGGCTCAAGATACTAAGTTGGGTTTGCTTGGTGGTTTCCTTGGTTGCAGCAATTGGATCAGTTCAAGGGCTGCTAACGGATGTCAAGAAATATAAACCCTTCCAGACGGATTAATGTATAATTACTTTTGTTTTAATTTTCCCAAATTATTGTAATAAGGTTTTGCTACCAGTCACTCTACTTGTTTAAGATTAAGATGATTACTTGCAAACTTTGTTTAATTAGTTACAACATATTGGATCCTAATTCATTGTTTGGGTTAGGATGTTGTTATCGTTATCGTTATCGTTATTTATATTTACAATTACATGCATGGGTCAAAACAATTGATTAACTAATATGTATTTGTTTTTAGGATATCGTTATTATAGTTATCGTTATCGTTATCGTTGTAGTTATCGTTGTCGTTATCGTTGTCGTTAAGTGATTAACTAATATGTATTTGTTTTTAGGGCCACAAACTCTAGAAATAAAGACCAAAAACTTGGTCCCATATCTATGTGTTAGGATTGTATATTACAACTAAAACATAGTCGTTTTACAAAGAGTTTTATTCTACAAACTTCTAACAAAAAGAGTAAGGTTCGTTATCCATCCAGTCACGTTCACAAAGTTTTAACCATCTAGGAGTGTTTTTACTAATTACATTTAAAATGTATTTATTAGCTTTCAGTAAATAAGTATATCTTTTTTATTTCAAGAACATATTTTCTTTTAATCATCTTGCCTTTGTTTTTTTCATCATTGAACGTTGAAAATCCAAACCTTGCGATCTTTTTATATCAAAATCGGATTTGGACCGAACTATAGCCATTTGATTCCTTTTTTCACCGGTGTTCGCAATAATTCGAACATTTGGCTTCCAATTCGATTGCCATAAGATGTGCCTTTCAATTTCCCTTTTCTTGTTCGTTATGCATAAAATGTAACTTAATGACTTCACGTGTCATAACAAATGCAGCTCATCTAAAGTATACAAATGCATACACATGAGCGCGCGCACACACGCACGCACACACTCACACACACACTCACACACACACACACACACACACACACACACACACACACATATATATATATAT
The DNA here is from genome assembly GCA_025506505.1 of Flaveria sonorensis. NCBI lineage: Eukaryota > Viridiplantae > Streptophyta > Magnoliopsida > Asterales > Asteraceae > Flaveria > Flaveria sonorensis. Next base: position 296,703 of record CM046425.1, on the reverse strand, counting down.
ATATATATATATATATATATATATATATATATATATATATGATATATATGGTAGAGTTTACTTGAGAACCAATTCTAATTTGAGAACTTGAGAACTACTTTTTTTTTTAATTTAAACGACTATAATTTTTTCATACGTTATTATTTTTTAAAAAAATTACACAATCAAATCATAATGTTTTGTCTTTAATTTGAGTATAATATTGCTATATTAAAAAAATTATACGTCAATACTACATATATAGCATAAATATAAATAACGTAGTGCACATATGTAGTTTGATATACTACATATATGCAGCACATAAGTAATACATGAATATTATACCCAGATTAAATATAAAACAATTCTTGATATTAAGGTGTAACTTTTTAAAAATAATATCGTATGAAAAAGTTGTATGCGTTTAAAGAAAAAATAGGATTAGTTGTCAAGTTCTTAAATTAAAACTAGCTTTCACATGATCTTCTCCCTAAGGATATATATCTATTTTATAACACAGGTACGATGGGTAAAATAGTAATTTTACACGTATCATAAGACGCGTCCTTTCGTTGCGCCTCCTTCACCCTCACCTACGAATCCACCGCCCGTTACGCCTGATTGAGGCACCAGTGGGGTGACCTTTGGCGTTTCCCGTCTGCCAAAATCAATTGCATTCATTGTTAGGTCTTCAATGCAAGCAATAATGAGGAACTCCCAATACCCAGGTGTATACCTACACCAATCGATGCAAAAGACGATCACGCACATTCCATTGCAACCCAAACTCACAGGCGGTCAATCCTCTCTGCTGGTTTCAAGGTGATGTTTCTATTTCAGTCTTGCACTTGTTTCGATTTCTGTCTACGTTTCTTGATTTTGCCTCTTCTTCCTGTCATCTGTTGTGGATTAGAATTGATTGTGAATGTAATTATGGGTTGCCATTTGCCATTGTCAATCAGGGGCATACGGATTTCCTTGATTTCATACATCCCCAAGTTTCAAACGATCGAGATTTTGATTTCTAAGGTAACGCATCTTCTATTATCTTTATTTAATTTGGTTTGTTGTTATTTGAATTTAGGATGGTCGTGGTTATGATTTGGTTGTGTTGTTATGCCTCTTCCACTATGTGGGTAATACTATTAGGAGCAACAGGTGCAGGACCGGGTAAGGGTACTTAACACTTAGTTTCACACTGAGGAGAGATCTTAGATCACTTAACAATTCAAATAGGTAACTGGTAACTTAAAATAGATGATACTAAGAACACAAGTAAATTAAAGAGACAGAACTAAACAATACAAGAAGACAATATTGGTTTTCAAGAATGTTGTATATTGATCTCAAAATCTTTTACAAGTGTTACAAAGCATAAAGAAATTACAAGGACCTGAGACACTTTTATACTACAACCTACAACCGTCACTTACATGTAAAAATAGTTGGGATTTGACTAATCTAGACAACAAGATCAATCTAAAGTCAAAAGGTAGATTGCCTTTTGACTAGTGACTATGACATGCCATAGCTCACTGACTTTTCCTAATACAAAAAGTCTACATAAACAAGTAAGGTAAGTTATTGACAAAGACCATTCCTACTTTTTGATAAAGCATGGAAGTTTCACCAACTTGTGTAAAGTAGGTGAACCACCAGAGCAGGCAGTGGAAAGTGTGTCAGCTTTATCAAAAGTTGATTCAGAGAAAGCATATTTTCTCTGTCCTTTGAAGAAACCAGTCTTCACAGCTAAGGAAGACTTTGTCTCTGAAGCTTTGGAAGATTTCATCTTTGGCTTCGGAAGATGTTGGTCTTTGGCTTCGGAAGATTTCACACTTAGAATATTTTTCTGTTTGAGTGTGAAACTTCCGAAGTAACTCCTTCTGAACTGTTAGCTTCAGAAGATCTTTCACTTAGACACATTTGAGAGTGTAAGACTTCCAAAGCTAGTTCATTTTTATTTCTTAGTGCATGCATGGAAGACTTGGTTTTTCTGGCTTATTGGTTGCATCAGCCTCATAATCCTCAGATGGTTCTTACAAACTCCCCCTAGGCTGATGCTACCAAAACAGAGAAGTTCTTCAGATTTTGATAGTCCATATTAGGATCTTTAGCATACCTTTCTTCATCATTAGGTCTGGATCCTTCAGACTAACATAGAACCTTCTCATGTCAAAGAGATCATGCAAAGGAAGATTGAGCATGTCTTTTGTGGAATAGACATGCATGCCATCCTGATCTCTTATGACATACCATCTGTCTTGATCTTTATCATAAGACCATGACATAATTTGTCTTCCAACAGCAAGAGGCTCTACTATGATTGGAGTTTGTTGAGAGACCTCTTCATGCACTCCCTCAGGATGCTCTGACTCATCCTGAGGTTGGGAGGTGGATGCCTTTCTTCTTTTTTCTTTAAGGTTGATCTTCTGGCCATCCTTTTTCTTCTCCCTAATTATTTTAACTGAGGGGACTGGTCTTGAGTACCAGGTTGTTCAAAAGGAGTGAGAGGAGGACTTTACTGTGGATCAGAAGATAAAGTTAGCTGAGATGCAGCTCCAGGTTCAGATTGTGTTGTCTCAGCAACCTTCACCTCAACTAGAGGTTGAGCTGGACTTGGTGGAGAATGCAAGTCCACCAGCTCTCCCTTCTGTATCTTCTGTTTGATTACCCTGATATGCTCATCCATTATGGATAGAGACATAGGGCCAAACCTCCTTCTGGAGAATCCATACAGCTTCAAGAAGCTCATCATCCTTTGTCTGTCAGCAGACTTCTTTTGGCTTTTGTGGATGATGGCCCTTGACTTTGCAGCTTCTTCCCTTAATCTTTTCTTTTCAGCTTGTTTTTCCCTTTTTTCTTTTTTTTCCATCTGCTTATTGTATTCAAACAATATGTACTCAGATGGTAAGGGAAGAAGTGCATCTGCCTGATAGAGACCTATGGCACTCAGGTAGCTGATCATCTTTAGTCTTTCTTCTTCAGTTGCTACCTGAGGTTGTTTAGTGGCCACAGTCTCTGGCTTAGGACTTTCTTGAACTGGGGAGAGGACAGGAATGTTCTTGTAGAGTCTTTTCAGCCTTATTTCTTCTTTGTGCTCGAGGAGCAGTGCTGCATCCTCTGCTTCCTTCCTCTCCTTTGACAGCTTTGTGTCAGCCAGTTCATTCAGCTCATCTAAGGGGAGAGAGATGAGTTCATCAATATTATAGTTTCTGGTTCCTAGGTAGTTTAGCCTGGCTGCCCTTAACTTATCTTCTTGAGTGTTTAGCCTGGGGGCAGCCCTGATTGCAGCCTCCAAAAAACCTGGGGAACTACTTGAACTCTCTCCCCTCAGCTTCCTCTTCCTCTCTCTCTTCTCCTCCTCAATCTCCTCAGGAGTCATTTTCCTTTTTCCTTTGTCAACCACAGGCTTTGGTGACTCAGGCTGGAGGGAGCATTGGCCTTCATTGCTTGGTTCAGCTGTCAAGCTCTGGCCAGAGAGAGGTTGTGAAGTACCATCACCAGCTGGTATTTCACTGAGGGTAATAGGTGCAGAGGGAGATCCTGTCTCAAGGTTCACAGGTTCAACCTCTGGGCCTTCAGTCAAGGTTTTCCCTTTGAAGCTAATCTTCGGGTCTATCTCAACATCAAGTTGACCAAAGATCTCACCTGCTAGCCTCTGTCTGTATAATTTTGATTTCAATTTAAACTCCTCTAGCACCCTGTCTTGGATTCTTTCTGCCAATCTTGCTGCTTGTCTGTTATTGCTTGGGTTGACAAGCGGCAGATCTACCAAGTTGATGCTCTCATAGAAACTCAGGTGTGAAATGTTAAGAACTTCTAGTTGACTCTGAGCTCTAGAGATCACAAGAGCTCTCCAATTACTGTTATACCCCCAACCCCATATTGGGTTCTCAGAAGGGCCAGACATTGCTCTTGGTATTCCCTCCTCAAACAGTTATTGAATGAGCAAATGTAGATCACTGTCTAGAGGAGGTTGCTGAGTATGAACATCTGCAAGAGAGGATGGTGCTTTCTCTATGTCCATACTCTGGGAAGAACTCCCAGGTTCTATGATTTTCAGAATTTTCTCCCCCTTTTTGGTAGCATCACTCTCTTACATAGGTGAGCTGGGAGATTAATCCATGACATCCACAGGTTCTTGTGGACCTGGATGAGTTATCCTTATGGGTCTTTCAGCTAACTTGCCCTTGAGATCAGTGATCTCAAGTTGCTGGTCATTGACCCTCTTCTGTAAGATAGTCACCTGAGATTCCAGGTGAGCTATCTTTGAAACAAAATAGGTGCAAAGATGTGACAGTTTGTGCACCTTTTGTTGTAGACTCCCCTCCTCTTCAGATGAAGAATCATTGGGGGATGAGAGAATTGGACCTAAGTCTTCTTCCTCACCACCAGCATGGGTTTCTTGGCTGCTGGATTTCCCCAGCCCAATGACAACTTCCAGAGAAGTATCAAGAGGCTGGGTTGCCATGGTAGAGGTCCTAGTGATGTTATCACTTGCAAAAGTGATAGCCTCTGCCATATGGATTTCCTCAATAAGTTCAGGACGATCCACCTCAATAGGGGGTTGCTGATGTGGGCTAGAGATGGGGGAAGCAGGAGTACTCATCTCTCTTTGAGTGTGGGAAGAGAGGAGAGACACATGGTACTCACTGAAGCCCAAATCTTCATCAGAATAGAAGTCAAGGCTAGGAATGGGGCGGTTTAGACCAAGAGGTTAGGGATGGTAGCTTTCCCCAGAAGGTTGATCACTAGAGTATTGAGACTCAAAGTGATGGCTTAAGGCTGTTTGTGGGGTTGTGAACTCATCAAGCTGAGCATGAGGAACCTCTGCACTGAGTGGTGGAAAGATGGGAGTGGTCTGCTCCTTAGGGGAAGTGGGAGCTCGAGATTCCACTTCCTCCTGTATAGGTTGATATGGGGGCCTGCACATGCTCAGTAGCAAGTGCAGGGGTTTATTGGGATTTTCTTTTGTAGGTGATGGTGATGGTAGGCTGTGTTTGAGGTGGTTGAGAGGTGGAGGGTGTTGGTTCAACACTAGCTGGTGCTACTAGGTTTTCACCCTGAGCAATGAACTCAAACATTTTTAGGACAAGGGCTGTTTCTACCCTAGAGAAGCCAACAGTTGGCTTCTTCAAGATTTTGAAGATGCCGGGCCTTATTTGTCCTATTTTAAGAATATTACCTGTTCCCCTCAACTGTGGTCCCAACTCACAGTTGAGAATGTGTTGAACATACCTAGGGAACATGTAATACTCTAAGGAGTCCAAGTTTGCAAGTAAATTAGTATATACAAACTGAGAGTACCTGAACTTGACCCCTTGTACCATCCCATGAACTATAAAGGAGAAGTCTTCTGGAACTTGATCCCATCCTCCATGCTTGTTAGAAAGGCTGTGAATGACGACATGGAGGAGGTATTTCCACTGAGATGAGACATTCCCCTTCCTGAAGGTTTTGACTGAGAAGTCACCTTCATAGCCCATCTGCTGAAAGGAGTGGTTGATAACAGATTTGGGAAAGGATAGCTCACCTGCTTCATCATCCAGCTGCAATTGGGTGTTTATGATGGCAGGAGTGATGAAAACTGTCCTCCCCTGCACTGTAGCAGACAGTGCCTTCTCCCTATCCATGGTGACCTCTTGACAGGTCCTCCAGAACTCAAGCAACTGATCCTCATAGAGAGGAGGATCAATTGTAAGGAAGGTGAAGTAGTAAGATGAAGAAAGGTACCTACACACATCTGAGAAGCTTGGATCCTTCTCAGAGTGTAACAGGGCAACCTGATTGTGTTGCCTGTGTAGGTGCATGGAAAAATCAGGGTCGTTGCGACGATCAATGTTGGCCATTTGAGGAAGCTTTACAGTGAAGAAAGGAAGAAGAAGATGAAATTTGGGGGTAAATTTAGGGTAAGGATCAGTGAGAGTAGAGAGACGAAATAGAACCGTTTGGAAGATATATGTTGTGGATTTGAGACAAAGTTATGACAAAAAGATAAACTTTGAAATCCGTAAGTGGGTCCTACTTCTGAAAAAGGCGCCCAAAAAGTTAGTTTTCTTGGAAGTTGTAAAACTTCCGAAGACAATTTTGGCTTCAAAAGCTTTGTAGCAAAGCTTTCGAAGGCAATTTTTGCTTCGGAAGATATTTCAAAGAATTTTGAAAATTTGGCTTCAGAAGAAGTGAATAAGTCTTCCGAGACTTAGTTGTTTTCGGAAGATATTTGTTCTTTGAATGCATTTAAGTGCTTATATACAAATTTAAGCTTCGGAAGATACTCCAAGAATTTCTTCCAAAGGTAAATCTTAGATAAGCTGTTAAATGATTTAAAGACACAAATTTCTTTCGAAGGCAATTTGAGTTCTTCCGAAGGTAAATTTTTACAAATCTAAGAAATATCAGTTAAAAGTTAGTTTTCTTCCAAAGAGAACTGGGCTTATAAGGTGATCTAATAGACAACTTAGGACACATAATTTTAGGACATAAAGTTGATTAAGTTATTAAAAAAAATCTATTCAAAGGTAATCATCCCAATAGCTGATACAAGATATTTAAATCTCTGTTCATCAAATGCCTTTGTGAACAGATCAGCATATTGTCCATTTGTGTTAACTTTGATTAGTTTGATCAATCCTTTTTCAAAATTATCCCTAATCAGATGATACCTGATGTTGATGTGTTTGGTCCTTGAGTGCTGCACAGGATTCTCTGTAATAGAGATGACACTGTTGTTGTCTATATGGATGGGAGTCTCCTTGAAGTTGAACCCATAGTCTAGCATCTGATTCTGAATCCAAAGCACTTGAGCAAAGCAGCTTGCAGCAGCAATGTATTTAGGTTTAGCAGTTGATGCAGACACACAGGATTGCTTCTTGCATTGCCAAGAGACTCTCCTTCCACCAAGGAATTGACATCCCCCATATGTGGACTTTGCAGTCATGTTGCAGCCACCATAATACTATCTGTATAAGCATACAGATTAAAGTTTGAATTATTTGGATACCAAAGGCCTAGATTTGGAGCACCTTTAAGGTATCTGAGAATCCTTTTGACAGTGATTAGGTGTGACATCTTGGGGTTGGCTTGATATCTTGCACATATACATCTGGCAAACATAATATCAGGCCTGCTAGCAGTAAGGTACATAAGTGACCCAATCATAGCCCTGTAGAGATGTTCATCAACACACTCCCCCTCAAGATCAGGACCAAGGGAGTGGTTTCTGGCTATGGGTGTCTTTGCAACCTTACAGTCAGTCATCTTGAATCTTGTAAGTATGTCTTGTACATACTTTGACTGACTAATGAAGATGCCATCTTCAACCTGCTTCACTTGAATTCCTAGAAAAAAACTAAGTTCCCCCATGGCACTCATTTCAAATCTATTCTTCATCAGCATCTCAAAGTCTTTACAGAGCTTTGGATTAGTTAAACCAAATATGATGTCATCTATATATATTTGAACTAGCAGTGTGTCATTCCTAGTTTCTTTGATGAAGAGAGTCCCATCAATAGTACCTCTTTTGTATCCATGTTGACAGAGGTATGTTGATAATGTCTCATTCCACTTTCTTGGAGCTTGATGTAGTCCATATAGAGCTTTATCAAGCTTGCAGACATAATCAGGATGATCTGGGTCTGCAAAGCCAGGTGGTTGTTTGATATAAACTTCTTCATCAATCACCCCATAGAGAAAATCACATTTCACATCAAGCTGGTAGACCTTGAAATCCTTGGATGCAGCATAAGCCAGGAATATTCTTACAGCTTCAAGTCTTGCAACTGGAGCAAAGTCATCAGTGTAATCAATCCCTTCTTCTTGAGTGTATCCTTGGACAACCAGTCTAGCCTTGTTCTTGATGATAATCCCTCTATCATCCTTCTTGTTCCTGAATACCCATTTGGTACCTATGACAGTCTTCCCTTGAGGAAGAGGGCATAAGTTCCACACCTACTGTATTCTGATTTGAAGCAGCTCATCTTGCATAGCGTCAATCCAGCTTCCATCCTTCAAAGCCTCATCAACTTTCTTCGGCTCTATCTAGGATAAGAAACAAGAATGTAGACAAACATGGCTGTCATGATTTGTCCTCTTGTTCTTACCCCTGAGTCAACATTTCCAATGATGTTTGTGGTGGGATGTGACTTGTGGATCCGAAGTTGAGGGATCACAGCAAGTTGGTTGGACAGATCTAAATTAGAGAAATTCTGATCTGGCAATGAGGTGTCTCCCACCACATCAGCACACTTATCAAGAGAAACTTGATCCAATGATGTGTGACATCATTCATGTTGTCTTCAATGGAGTGGTTTCAGCATCCAGAAATTCTTGATCACTATCACCACCTCCAGTTCCTCCTGCATTAGAAGTTCTTTCTCCTGAATTCTAAGCCTCTGAGCTGGAATTTGAAGGAAATTCAGTTGAATCAGTAATATTTGTCATGCTAGTGCTGATAGGAGCCTCAATTACAGGGTTAGTCACCACTGAGCTGAAGTAGTCTTCTTGGTTGGTCTTCTTAGCTCAAATCTTGGATCAGGATCTTCTATTGATCTGTTATCTGTAGATTCTGAAACATTCTCACAAGACTTGTTAAAACAGTTAGTAACTAAATCAAGATCAAACAGCCAATTTGGACTAGAACCTTTTACACAGGGTGTGTGTTTATTAAAAGTCACATTGGCTGACTCCTCAATGATTCTAGTTCTGAGATTGTATACTCTATAAGCCTTAGCTTGAGAAGAGTATCCAATAAAGTGTCCATCATCTGATTTCTCAGCAAACTTGGCTATTTGATCTTTGGTATTCAAGATGGTGCAAGGACATCCAAATGTTTTGAGAAAACCAATGAATGGTCTCCTTTTGTGCCACAGTTCATAAGGAGTCTTACCATGTGTCTTAACCACTAAAACTCTGTTCTGCATAGCAGGCTGTGTTGACAGCCTCTGCCCAGAAGGTGATAGGCAGTTTAGAGTCAGACAACATGGTTCTAGCAGCTTCAATAAGTGTCCTGTTTCTCCTCTCAGCAACACCATTTTGCTGAGGAGTCCTGGGAGCACTATATTGTCTTGAAATACCTTTTTCATCACAAAATGTATCAAGGATTTGGTTTTTAAATTCAGTTCCTTGATCACATCTTATGGTCTTGACCTTGTGATCAGATTGATTCTCAATTTTCAGAATGAAGTTCTTTAAGATTTCAGGGTTTCATCCTTAGTTCTAAGGAAAAACACCCAAGTGAATCTTGTGAAATCATCTGTGATCACTAATAGTAAGAGGTCCTTCCTAGACTCATTACACTGGTGGGGCCAAACAGATCCATATGTAACAAGTGTAGGGGAGTAGTGATAGAGTTTATTTCCTTTGGCTTGTGAGACACTTTGTGTTGCTTCCCTTTCAGGCATGCAACACAGTGGTCATCACTTGTAAACTCTTTCTTTGGCATTCCAGTTACCAAATCATTCTTAATCAATTTATTCATGTTTTTAAAGTTTACATGGCACATTCTTTTATGCCAAAGGAAAGACTCATCACTATTTGCTTTAGACAGAAAGCAAGAAACTTCTCCAGAGGGAGATGTTTCCTGCAGATCCATCTTGTAATGTTCCCTCTCCTGGGGGCTCTGAGCAGAATATGCTCTTGAGGAATGTCAACCCGGGCTTGAGAACAATGCACTCATGCTCAGTAAAGAGCATGTGATGTTTTTGGTCACAAAATTAGGACACACTCAAAAGATTGTATCCAAGCTCCTTGACAAATTTACCTTCTCAATGCTGAGCTTACCATTTGTAACCTTGCCCCTGCCAGTAATGTAACCTCCTGCATCTCCTCCAAAAGCAACTGGTCCTCCATCAAATCTTTCAAAGTTTTAAGTAAGGACTCATTGCCTGTCATGTGCCTGGAGCAGCCACTATCAATGATCCACACATTTTGTTTGCCTTTGGCTGTCCCTGCACAAAAAGAGATGATTTAGTTACATTTGGAAACCCAAGCCTCATTGGTCTTGGGCTTGTTAAAATGAGTTGAAGGCAATGAAACAGTAAGTGATCCTATGTTCAGGCTCTGAGGATCATTTGCTGTTGCTGATGAAGAATCTTCAGTCACACGGTCTTCCTTCATCTTCCACACCACCTTTGGAAAGTTTGGCTTGACCTTAAAGCTTCGGAAGCTTTTGCAGCTTCAGAAGATTTGGAGACTGGACCTTCGGAAAATCTTGCTTTCACTGCAGCAAGCTTCAGTACTTCGAAAGCATTCCTTTCTTCCGAGACCAAATTTTCTTCCGAAGGCAATTTTTCACTTGCCTTCTTCTTCATTTTGGAGCTTTCGAAGGAAACAGATTTTCCTTCCGAAGCTTTCTTTTCCTTCTTCTTCCCAGAAGCCATTTTTTGACCATGTGGATAGTACTTTTAGGATTGTAGATGCAATTCTTAGCCAGATGAGAAGTACTACCACACATGATGCAGTCCATTTGCTTCCTTCTGGGAATCTTCTTTTCTTGAGAAGACTGAGTTTGAACACTTCCCTTCTCCTTCTTCACCTTTTCAGATGATGCAGCAGGCTTTCTAGGGAGAGGCTTGCTTTTGAAGATAGGTGGTTCAGGCTGAGTAGCAGTGACACATAGCTTATCAGTCTTTTGCTTGGAGCTGAAGTGAGTTGAAGCTGAAGCAGAACTCTTGGTACTAGAGTTCTTGGTAGAATCTTCAGCTTTCACCACCTCAAACCCTGCAGAGATGAATACTTGTTTCTGCTTGAGGTCAAAGGTCGTCTTGATGTCTTGAGCCTTTCTTGATCTTCTTTTTGCTCTTCTAATCAAGTTCCTTCTCTTTGACTTACTCAAACCAGATCCTTTTTCCTCCTCAGGAGTATGGTGACCCTTTTTGGATTGACTCTCTTCACTCATTTCAGAGTCATTCCTCACCATCTCCTCTTCATCCTCTTCATCACTAGGGTCTATAGAGGGCAGCTCATCTTGACCAGTTCCACACCTTGGAGATCTTATTGATAATAAGGTGTGTGGAGGAGCTATCTCACAAGATCCCAGTCCCTGCTTATTCTGATAACAAACTTTTGCATGCAGAGATGAGGATATTATGTTCTTGAAGGTCTCTTCTTCAAGAACACATTTTTCTGCCCTGGCTTTGCTGATCATAAGCTCGGCCTGGCATTCTTTCAACTTAGTAACAAGATCTTTTATTTGAGTCTTGAAGTTTGTTTGCTCATGTTTAAGAGTTGAAATTGTTTTCTCTAGATCTTCTATTTTAAGCTTATAATCATTTTCAGCTCTCTTAAAATCAGCTTTTAAAATGTTTAAAGACTCAATATCAGATCTCATTTCTAAGTTGTAGGACCTGTATCTGTTTACTTTAGCAATACATTCAGGAGAGCAAAGATGTTCTAATACCTTGGCTTCATCATGGTCAGCCATGAGTGCTTGATTTGGAGAAGCATCTTTAGCTTAGAAGCTCCAGTCAAAGCCTCCTTCTTCAACAGCAACTGCAGCTTGCTGTCTTGGCTTCTCATTCTGGTGCCCTCCTTCAGTGTAGTTTAGCCTGGATGATGCTTGGCCACCATTTGACTTAGGTGCCTTGCATTCTCTAGCAAAGTGTCCCATCTGATTACAGTTGTAACACTTTACTTTGCTTTTGTCCAGCCCAAACTTGTCACTGGCTGCATTGCTAGGAAACCTTCTCCCAGTCCTTTAGTAGAACTTCTGGGCTTTGTGAGTGAGAAGAGCCATTTGCTGGACTATCTCCATATATTGCAGATCATCTGGATGGATACAGTCCAGGTCTTCAAGAGTGAAGAGAAAGTTGCCTGAACTTTCATTAGTAGAGACAAAGGCTTGAGAGGAGCTTGTCTCTTGGAAGGGACTTTCTTGGATGTAGCTCTCTCTGGGTGTCTCTGGGTTCTCTGCTATCCCTTTCACCCACATGAAGGGCTGAACTCTGGTGAGTATTGGAGTTACCAGATGAATTTTGCATGTTCATCTCAATCTGGTATCCACTGAGTATCCCATACAACTCAGTGAGAGTAAGGGTCTTGAGGTTTTCAATCCTCTTAATGACCACACAGTAGTGTGTCCATTGCCTGGGAAGAGAGGACATGAACATTCTAACAATATCCCTGTTCTTAATAGTTACTCCAACATCAGCCAGAGTATCCATAATCTCAACATACCTGAAGTATTGTTGAGTCATGGTTTCACCTGTCTTGAAGGTGAAGTTTTCAAACTGCTACTTTAGGAGGTCCTTCTTGTTCTCCTTGGCTTCATTGGACCCCTTATACATCAGTTTCAGTGCATCCCATAGCTGTTTAGCGGTCTTGCACTTCTTGAAACCTCTGTAGATACAGTTTGGAAGAGCAATTTGGAGGGTTGTCATGGCTTTCTGATCGATATCAATCCTTTTCCAGTCTTCATCAGAAAAGTCAGCCCTCTCCTTTGGTATCATGCCACCACCAGCAGCAGCTGAAGAGGTGCATGGTATATGTGGTCCATTGAAAACAGACTCCCACATCCTGGAATCTTGAGACTTGATGAAGCCTTCCATTCTTTGGCACCAAGTGTCAAAATCCTCAAGAATGATCAGTGGGGACTTTGTCATAGTTCCAGTTTCCATATCAGCCTTAGAGATAGCTGCCATTTGAAGAGTTAAGTGATGTGTGAAGCTAAGAGGATTAAAGATGGTGAGATCTTACAATCAAGAGTCTGGAGAGCTCTGATACCAAATACAGGACTGGGTAAGGGTACTTAACACTTAGTTTCACACTGAGGAGAGATCTTAGATCACTTAACAGATCAAATAGGGAACTGGTAACTTAAAACAGATGATACTAAGAACACAAGTAAATTAAAGAGACAGAACTAAGAACAACATAAGAACACAAGATTGGTTTTCAAGTATGTTGTATATTGATCTCAAGTTCTTTTACAAGTGTTACAAAGCATAAAGAAATTACAAGGACCTGAAAGACACTTTTATTCTACAACCTACGACCGTCACTTACATGTAAAGATAGTTGGGATTTGACTAATCTAGACAACAAGATCAATCTAAAGTCAAAAGGTAGATTGTCTTTTGACTAGTGACTATGACATGCCATAGCTCACTGACTTTTCCTAATACAAAAAGTCTACATGAACAAGTATGGTAAGTTATAGACAAAGACCATTCCTACTTTTTGATAAAGCATGGAAGTTTCACCAACTTGTGTAAAGTAGGTGAACCACAAGAGCAGACAGCGGAAAGTGTGTCAGCTTTATCAAAAGTTGATTCAGAGAAAGCATATTTTCTCTGTCCTCTGAAGAAATCAGTCTTCACAGCTTTGGAAGACTTTGTCTCTGAAGCTTCAGAAGATTTCATCTTTGGCTTCGGAAGATGCTGGTCTTTAGCTTTAGAAGATTTCACACTTAGAATATTTTTCTGTTTGAGTGTGAAACTTCCGAAGTAACTCCTTCTGAACTGTTAGCTTCGGAAGATCTTACACCTAGACACATTTGAGAGTGTAAGACTTCCAAAGCTAGTTCATCTTTGTTCCTTAGTGCATACATGGAAGACTTGGTTGTTCTGGCTTGTTGGTTGCATCAGCCTCATAATCCTCAGATGGTTCTTACAATAGGTAACTATAAAATCGAAACACAAAGAGTATAAACTAAGCAGCACATAGCAAAATGGATATTAATTTCATTCATAAATTCTCTATGTGTAACTTGAGTAGGAGAACATTACCTTAATTGAAATGGTTTCAGATAGTTTGTGACCTATTAAACTACTTTGGATTTTATGCTTTCGAGAACAATTACAAGAGATATGACATTGAATTTGCCAAAAGGATGAATGTTTAGGGCTTTTTATGGTAGCAGAGGTTGGTGGCTTTAACAATCTATTCTTAGGTTGAAGAAAGCCTCTTAATTACAATTTAATGACTTTGTTTCAGGGATTTTCTCATAAATACATCTTTAAAAACATAACATTGACGCTTTTGCAACGTGCATAAGAAGTAAGATGTGAAATAATGATTGCGTGTTCCTCACATTTTGATTTTGCATTTGGGTCTACACCAAAATTGCATCTTTCACATTAAAGATGGGTGTATTATCTTGCATATTATGATGGTTAGTTTTAACAGTTTGTCAAGTTCTGTTTTTTAAATCATGGTTTTATGCTTGTGATGATACATAAATGACATTATCTGTAAGTTGAGTAAGATAAGATTATATTAGTAAGGTAATAGTATTTATTTCACAAGCTAAAAGTCTTGAAACTTTATATAAAACCTTAATTATTAGAGAGAAGTGAATCATATTTGATTATTTGATTGAGGCGCATGAAGTTACCAGACCTGTGGATTTAGTGTTAGTTCTTTTTTTATGTTTATATACTTGATGACAATAAGCAACGTATAAGTAATAACACTTTTTAATCTAAAAGCCATAAGATTTTACATAAACCTTAATTATTAGAAAAACTTGAATTTTATGTGTTGGATTATTTAAGTGAAGCGCATAAGGTTACCCACCTATTTTACTGGTTTATTTAATGAAAAGTTTTTATTTATAGATAGTTTTGAGTTTGTATGCTTTTGGGTTGACGTGTCTGCTGTGTAATCTTTTTTATACAACTTTCACCTTGTGATCTTGATATATTTCAGGCACTTGAAGTTTTACACCTTTTGATCCTTAGCTGAATTCTTTTTTCTGGCCCGTTTGAACCTTTGAGATAAAGCACAACCCAAATGAACTGCTGACAAATAATTGAATTGAAATCGTCATATATAATTGATGTAGGCGCCCTAAAACAAGGCATTTTCTTTTATTCATTTTGAGATTTTAAGAATCCTGTGGTTTTAAGGATGTTTAGACCATGATTGGACCTTTAAGACCTTTTAATAACAAAAATGAGACAAAAACATGTGCATGAAAAACATTATTTTGAAACTACACAATGCAAGTTCTTAGAACATACAAAGTAAATTTACTCATAAATGCATGAGAATCTTTTAGGACCTCCCTGACTTCATCAACAGGTTGACTCGATGCATAGAAAAAATGGATACTAATTTGATTCCTAAATTCTTTTAGTGAAACTTGAGTAGGATAGCATTATATTAGATAAAGTAATAGCATTTGTTTGAAAAACTGAAAGCCTTAAGGTTCTATATAAAACCTTAATAATTAGAGAAAAGTTGAATCATATGTGCTCGATTCTATAATGGAGGCGCATAAGGTTACCGGGCCTGTGGTTTTAGTGTTACCTTTTCTTTATGATGATATTAAGCGAGTAAGACCAAACAAAATTTATGAATGGGATTTCTTGAATAATTTAAACACATTTTCTTTTGTTTTCTTTCTTTCTTTTAATATTTTAGTGTTTCTATTTTTTACTTAAAAAGTATATAATTGATTAACAGTGGTTGTTCAATACTATATAGGGATCAAACAATGCATTTTAATTCAAAGAAAATCTTGCACATCAGGCATTTGAAGTAGTAACCATAGACATAATGTGATGTCACATGTGCAAAGAACAAATCATCTTACCCATACTTCCGGTTGCAAATATTGGCAAGGTGTCACCTAATGCAATGCTATGAAATCAATAGCTAATTAAGTTGGAGGTCAGAACCATTAACCTTACAACTGTAATTTGGATGAACATAAGCCACTGTTGCTTTCCTTATACACACATACATATGATGATACTAATTTATATCCTTCATCGATAATAATGACTCTAATATTAGTTCATCATATTGTATTATACACATGTTGGCACATCATAACACTATCTTCTACACATGTTGATTCATCATTTTGCATTATACTAATTTATATTCTTCTACGATATTAATGACTATTATATTTCTATTATGGTTGGTACATATAGTCATGAAATTCTAGATCTCATTTTGTTAATGGCAAGCTTACTACGAATTAAACAAACCGTCTGGTTTATTTGCATATGGCTATATATTAGATTTTCCCCAGTTTGATTCGGGGCAAATTTCAGCTAATGGTATAATCTTTGCATCTGTTTCATAGTTTTCTGAACCAAACAGTTTGTATTGTGTCAATTGTTAGGTTCGAGAAGCTTCGAACGTTCTTAATCGTCATCTTCAACTCCTATATTTTTCCCTCGGTAAGCTTTACTTCCAATAGCTACGGTGGTTGTATACATTATTTGAATTGATCACTGTTTAAAGTATAACCCATTAATAGAAGTCAATATTACTGGGCAAAGTCTTATATGACTTTTATAACCCTATACCGTGTAATTAATTTATTCCTTCTTTTAGTGCTTATTGTAAATTTTCCATTTTATACGATAGTAGTTATTACAGAAGTAGATCTTAATCAATCTATGTGGGTTCAACCCTGCTCGTTTCTATCTAAACGTATGATTCTTTACAGCTCATTAGAGCCTAATATGACTCATTAAGTCCTAACTATGGTATTGTTTTCTAAGTAAAATCTTAAAAAATGCACATCTACAAGACCACGACTCATAATGGTTGACTTATGGTTGAGGTTATCATCTTTTGCATATTAATCCGTCTCACTGTCAAGGATGTTGTAAAATGTAAGATTGTCTGCAAGGAATGGCACGCATCCACCAACGATTTTGAAAGAGCTCACACCTCCCGCTCAACAATTCTAGCAAATAAAAAAAACTGCTAATTTGTGACAACCGCTTACAGTTGAACCAATTCTTTAGAACATATGATAGAAACACAAGGATCCTTGGAAAATTATATACATTACGTTGATTATTTCTTATTTTTTGCTTGAAAAATTTAGTGGAAAAGAGGTTCGCCAACTAGCTTAAGTAATATAAATATATATTAAGAAATGAGTTTGTCTTCTCCTTGATAACAGGTTTGCAACAAGCTAATAACGATTTAAAGTAAAGCATTGGTTAAAATAAAAACGTAATAGACAAACTTTCCTAGAGAATTATAACTCATACATCGGTGGATTTTGACATATATAATATTCATAAATGTGTGTTTATTGGTTTGATTTAGACGTCTTAGGGTTATTATGTAGTTGAGAATACAATAGCCAAAACATAAAACACTATAGTCATGTTATAAAAGCCTATACAAAAACATATTATATACATTAAACCCGTATAAATCAATATAACTGAACCATTGTTGATACTTTTAGGAATTTTGCAAACTTGCATTTGTAACAATTAAAATTAAATATGTGTTTACTGTTGTCCTGTGCGAGAACCCTTGATTTTGTGGCTTATACCATGATTGATGGTCAGTTTAATTGTTACCACACTTAATCACACTGTTGTTGTCACACGTCGACTAAGCATGACATATATTTTCCTCATACCCAACTTACAGACCACCGATAATGGTTGATGCACATAAAAGGGGTCGACCTGATCCAAGTACATCGCTTGATCTTCGAAAGAAGCGTAAAAAACGCTACCATGCTTCCCGTAAAGTTACTAAGCAAGCACGTAATGTTAGTACAAGCAACCAGGTCTGACCTCCTCCAGCGACACAAAATATAACCAACAATGTCATGAACCATTGGCCTTTGCCCAAAACAACCATTCCCCAGGAAGTTCTCAATGACATTCCCCCCTTGCAAATCGACCTCGACATGCCGAACATCATGGAAGGTTAGAGTTAATGTAACAATAGCAACAATGTTTATACCCCCAACTCAATGATAAAATGATTGAAACCCCCATCGCTTTGCCATCTACGATACACACCCAATACAAATATCATCACTCAATTGTTTCAGATACTAGAATTACGACATGGATGGAACAAGTGAACCGCAAAAATGTACTTACAACAATTGGTATGCCAACTACAACCATCCCACTTCAACCCTCATAAATATGTATTATACATATCACTATCTCTTGAAAAATAACACTATTCTTACCTAGAGCGCGATCATCCAACAACCACTCAACAAGTCCAGCAGGAGAAAAAACAACGCGCACTTACTATGCCAGCCTACCCATACAACAGCTGCAACTCAACAATAGAGGCAACCAAAACAAACCTGCAGAATCCATTGATAGATACCTCAACAACAAGTACTACAATTCATTCCGTGCACATATATACGCACACCATACATATTATTGTTACTAACACATGTAAATTATTTATTCTCAGCACACACTCCTCTAACAATCACTAGACCAGCCAAGCAAAAGAAGAAACATAGGACTCCAGAACTGGTATCAACAAACATACATAACAAAATCGCTCCTAAACTACCATAACATATTGGGACGATGAATGGTTGGCAGCCCTTATGGAGGAAATAATTGAGTTGTCTAATGCTTTGTAACAATTGTGATGTCATATTTCCCAATCCTTTACGTACGAAAACAATATTTCTTGTAAATTATTCACTCCGCCGCAACATGCGGATTACCCACTAGTGTGTTTGTGTGTGTGTATGTGTGTGTATAATATAATAGAAATCAAATGTTAACCCTTGTTTATTGCGATAACCTACTAACCCAACTAGTGGTCCACAGTAGATCACGTCGCCACTGTAAGTTAGAGTTACAGTGGTAAAATAGTGGTCCACAACAAAAGTTAAAAGAAAATACAGCAAGACTGTACATAAATTAAAGATATTAAAATGATCTTTTAATGGTGTAATTTTTATAAAAAAATAACATCATACAAAAAAGTTAAGATTATTTAAAAAAAAGATGAAGTTATTTTTCAAAAATTAAGAGAAGGGGGATCATTACATCAGTAGTGTAACGGGGTTGTAAAAGTTAATTACACTATATAATTATGGTTTAAGTATTCGTTACATTAGTATCAACGAGTTATCGCAAGAAACAAGTGTTAACAAATGAACATTACCATATATATGCCAAAAAAACATAACTCTCTTGTTAAGTATAAAGTAAATGTTTTTAGCTCACGTAACCTAACTTTCTTCTAAAGAAAGATGGTGCTGGAAAAGAGAGGTGATGTCTTGGGAGGAGGCTAATGAATTTTGACAGTTATCTGCCATACTAAATCATGTTCGTTTCTCTGATAGAAAAGATATCTGGGTGTGGGGAAACAAATCAGAAAGGAGCTTCTGGGTAAGTCTATCAAGGACCTCTTTTATGTTGCAACCTCTAGCGGTGATCATTATAAATTTCCATGAAATCCTTGGGTACTTAAAAAGGTTAATATATTTAGTTGGAAAATAGAAATGGGGCGTATTCCAACTCCAGACGCTCTTATACATAGGAACGTCTTGGTTCAATCAAAGATGTGTGTTCTTTGTCGATTATAAGGAGACCTCAGATTATGTTTTTATCTCATGTAATGTGGCAAATTTGGTCCGGATCCTATTGACTCAAAGTTGTGGGATCCCTTCGATATATGTGTTTTCCTATAGGGACCTCTTGGAAATACATCGGTCATTTCCCGGGGAAGGAAAATTTGGTGCATTCAATCATTCTCGACACTTGCTGGAGTATATGGAGATTAAGGAATAATATGATCTTTAATAATGAAAGGATGTCCATGAATAAACTACTCATTTGAAATGAGGTGATGGTATCCTTATGGGTTAAAAACCGGGCTAGCAACAATTCCTTGGGGAGTTTGGAGGAAGCTTTTATTTTTATTTTTTGTAATATTTAGACATGTCCAGGGTTGTCTTCAATGAGAAGAGAAAAAGCAAAGAAGAAAAAAAAGAAAGGAAAAGAAAAAAAAAAATCATTAAGTAAACTGTGAACACAACGTTCATCTCCATCAACGCAGACTGCTACCCTCACATGCTTCCCTATCACACTTTTCCCCTCTGTTGTTTGTAATTCTGAAGAGGTTCTACCTTAGATCTGCCTACGTTGAGGTTCTACGGTGTTCGAATATCATCCGATTGTGGATTTCCACATCACGTTTTTTGACGAAACAACAAATCAGATCTAGCGACAATCGAATGTCCATCAAGGAGTTTTCCTCATCGCAGGTAAGACCTGGCGGTTTTTCTCCGGTGGATCTAACATTCAATAGAAATCACGGTACAACTTATTTTCGTACGATGAGCGTTGACTGTTGTTTGATTTTTATTTTACTGACCTGTTTTTTTTTCTTTCCGAAAACTTATTATCACTACAAAAAAGTGGGTCTATAGCAACGAAAATATGACACCTTATAGCAACGACATGTCGTCGCTATAGCTAATTTTTACCTATAGCGACGACATGTCGTCGCTATAGAGTTCGTTCGTAAAAGTTAGTTGTAATAGACTGATATGTCGTCGGGATAGAGGTCATCGGCATAACTTTTTCTATAGGAACGACAAATCGTTCCTATAAGTGTCATGGTTTCTGATTTTATCGAAAATAAAAAAATAAAAAAAATAAGATCAATAGCGACGACATGTCGTTGCTATAGGTGTTTTTTAATTTTTTTAAAAAAGGAAGACACCTATAGCGACGACATGTCGTCGCTATAGGTATTTTTTAATTTTTTTTAAAAAAAGAAAAATACTCTATAGCGACGACATGTCGTCGCTATTGATCTTATTTTTTTTTTTTATGCAGAACCTTATTTTTTTAAAAAATTTAACAAACATATAATCAAGAAAAAACATACAAGTATACAACGTACTTACATACACAATTACAAAAAACAAACATATAATATACTAATGAACAAACATATAAACATAAATACATACAAACATTCACATACAAAATTTACATAATTACATACATATAAACATATACATAAACAACTAAATACATCAAACCATATACATATAAATTAACACATATAAAAATACATACAAACTTAAAACCATGAAAATATATATAGTGGCATTTCATCAAACACTTGGTGTGCATAACCTAATCTACCATCAAACTTACATACACTAACATATATATACACTTTTACAATCATACAAACCTAATCACAAACATATTCACTAAACAACACTTAAATCATAAGCTTTAAACGAATTTCATACCTTCAAATCTTCAAATCCTTTAATTTCAAGCTTTAAACTTTAATCCCACATAAAACATAAAATTTAGATAAAACTTATAAAAACAAGATTATATAACTTCATTATAGTAAAATAACATCATCCTTACCTTCAAACACTTCAATTTGATACCAAATACGCATATAAACCGAGATGAAAATCGTGAGAAAAATTGGTTTTTTTTGGGTGAAAAAAGGGCAGAAGGTCTGAAATGCGATTTAAAGGGTCTGCACTCTATAGCGACGACATGTCGTCCCTATAGAGTAAAAAAAGTCGTCCCTATAGAGTCAAAATTAAAAAAATTAAAAAAAACCTGTTCCGACGACATGTCGTCGGCACAGAGAAATTATTTTTTTATATTTTTTATCTATCCCGACGACATGTCGTCGGGAAAAGTGGATTTTAATTTTTTTTTTTTTAAATCTTTAATTTGAGGTAGGAAAAAATAAAAAATTAAATAACCTCACCTATGGCGACGACATGTCGTCGGCATAAGTATTTTCATAAATCCCGCGTATTATTTTGAAGCCCGCCAACTCTATACCGACGACAAGTCGTCGGTATAGAGTTTGACCAGTCAAAAATACCTATTACTATATAGCGACGACATGTCGTCGCTATAGAGCAAACTATACCAGCGACGTATGTCGTCGCTATAGATGTCGTCGGGACAGAGCTAAATTGTTGTAGTGTATATGCGTAATCCAACTAATGTATATACTCATATATTCAAATTTCTTTCTGAATACCACTAAGCTAAAACCGTGGCCAAAAACATATGCTTGCCTAAGAAGATTTATAACCCATTAAATATATAGGCATAAGTATAACATGAAGTAAAGCTAAATCATACGTACCTTTCAAGCAATGCTACTCTTAAGAAAGTCAAAAAACTTGCTGAAATGAAAGTGGTTTCAAGTGGCCAAAACGCCTATTTATACACCTAAAAACGGTTTTTTTAACCACCACTAACTCACCTGAGAAAAACCTTGCATGAAATATGTTAGGTGGTATACAATAGTGGTATACAATAGTGCACACTTTAATAAGCATGTATTAGACGCACTATACACCCTATGTTAGGTGGTATACAATGGTGCACACTTTAATAAGCATATAGGTATTGTGTGACGCGCGTAAGAAATATGTTTTCTTTAAAAAGTTAACTGTGACAACATGTAATCTGTAGATTATATGTTTATTTGTACAATCCGGTAACGTGTGATTTCTTGGATTCTAGCAACAGGTTGGGTATTTTTTTCATTGGCTAATCCTATGCAGGGCCGGCTCAAGCTAACGAAAACTAAAATTGAGGCCCTCTATGCGAAAAACCATTTAATTCGCTTTCAATCCTAATTTATGGTAAAACCATGAAAATAAGAGGATTTCCTCAATCTAAATTAGTTACAATGTCTTATAATAGTTTTAATCTAAATAAAAATTCTAAGCCGATTACTCTATACAATATTCTATTTAGAGTAGTGTGACATTTAATTTTCTTTAAAAGTAATCTACAAAATAGTTTCTTTTATAAAAAAATTTATAAACAACAACTAATATGCATATAAAGTAAAAACAAGAAATGTAGAAAGTAACTTACATGATGAAAAAGCACTACTGACTTCGTTTAAGCTCGTCAACTTGTATTTTGAACAGATAATTGAACTTGAATATTTGGTCTTTAGAAAAAAATAATTTATGATTAAAAGAGACCCATCAAATATAATTTGTGATAGAATACTAAAAATAGTGGAAAGCAAGATTAGAAACAAATGAAAGTTTTGGAAGAGACTAATGATCTTAACTCTTTTAAAGAAAACTATATATGATGTTTTGACCTTTAACTCTTTCAAAGAAATCAATATATAGTGCCTGCAGTTTTAGAATATACCAAGCAAAGAGAGACAAATTAATGAAGAGTTAGAAACATAAATTACCAGCAATGTCAAGACAGGTATTTAACATGTGCTTTTTATAATAACAATATAGAAACACTTCAGGGCATTGGTTTAGAGGATATTCAAGCAGTGATTAAACAGACTTTGCAAGGCCTCTCTTGGCTAAAAAAGTCATTAATTTTCCAACAACAAATCAAGAGGACAAGATCAACAAATAATAATCTAATCAAGAGGACAAGATTAAAAAGTAATACGTAATCTTAGGACATACATGGTGTATCTAAATTCAGCAGAACACATTAGTTAGAGTAATGATCAAACTGCTATTGATAAATAATTTTAACATTATTGCTAAGGGTAAACGCGTAGTCTTAACCTAGGCAGCGGAGTCCCCAAAGATCGATTGAATTTATTATCTTGATTCACACACACACACACATGATGGCTAATCCAATTACAATTCTAATTCTTATTCACCCAAACCCTAGAATTATTCCTCTGTTTCCGTCAGTCAATTCTAGGCGAAGAATTTGCATGTTACATTGATTCTCACACACCCAAACATCTCCATCAGATCTGATTGATTTCATTGGTACGTTTACTCTTGTCGCTTCATGCTTGTTAAATTTATATAAAGATCAAAAACTAATATCAATAAGATTCAACAAAGTAAGATTGCGATGCACCTGTGCGGCTGTGCAACCCATATTATGCCCCAACCGGTAGTCAGATTCACAAAATGCAAACTTTAAATCGCAATTCAAAACTTAAGAATCTTACATTTAGAATCAGTAATAAACATTAACAATTGAACAACTAATTAAAAAGTTCAATTGGCATTGTTGCAATTACTAGTAAGTTGTAATCCTAAGGCATCATTGTATAAGCAAATTGAAAAAAAACCTTATGTCAGTGCCGCCAATTATGAGTGTTGGTTCATCTCCCCAAGTTCAATTGCTATTGTGAAGCGTGGTATAAAATACGAGATGTGTGAAAAGTCGCTGCCCATGCCCCCAGACAAACCCCTGCTGCCGCCATTCAACTTTGTTTTTTTACTAAACCAGCCCACGAAAGCCAATACATTGATAAAATTTTAAAATATGAGGCCTTTAAATTTTAAAGACTCCAAGCCCTAGCTTCACTCTCTTAGCCTATTGGGCCGGCCCTGATCCTAAGGTAACATTTAATCTGGTCTGCCTTTTACTTAACATAAACTGATTTAAGATAAACACACACTCTAGTATTATAACCCATTACTTGTAGCCACCACTTATGTTTTATGTTGACTGGAGACCTGTATGGATTCCTATTCTATTTCTATTCAACACGTGTGGCTGGTTGAAAATGTTACCTGCATTATTTGCTCGAATAATGCGTAGCGGAAGTTTTTTATAATTGACATATGTGTGCAGCTTTTTTTTATATGTTTTCTTTTTAACACCATCCCTTTCTGTAACATAGCAGCCGCTTTAAAGAAGCGATGTAAAGCTTGAATTTTTTTTATTGCTAACCTATGATGCCCTTATATAGATATTTATTATTTTTAATTTTCAATGGCTTAACGTTTTTAGGATAAAAAACCAACCCACAACTGGCTATGGTCAGACCATAATTTATAGATACAATATAACTCTTTTTAGTAGATGGCTTTGTTATAAACATAGTTCTGGTTAAGAGAATATTCGTAACTTGTTTTGTGACTGAAAAAACTCAAAAGTTTAATTTCTTAAAAATATTATGAACTTGATGTTTGTTTATTAATTATTTTATGCAAACTAATTTTGTTAATTTTGAATGCAAAAGTTTTTAGAATAGAAAACCAACCACACAACTTGTTACGGTTAGAGCAGAAATTATAATGAGAATATAACGTTTTTCAGTAGCTAGATTTATTATAAACATGGGTCTACTTAAATGAATATTTATGATGTGTCATGTGACTGAAAAAACACAAAAGTACAATTTCTTAAAAAAATCCAAAAAGTAAGTGCACACAACATACAAGTCATTTCTAAAGTAGTTGAAAACCCAAAAACAAACGTACAAAAATGTTAATATACGAACATTCAAACAGACATAATGCTGTCTATACTGAGAGCTGTAAGATAAGGAAGTTTCAGTCTTTTCCTGGTTGATAAAATCGAATCTGCTGTATCATCTAGGTCATCCTCTGTATCATTTCACAACTTGAAACATCTGCATCATGCTCCATTTCCCTTCTCTTGATAGATTCATTTATTTTGGACCCGCATCATACCTTCGCATCTAAGAGAAAAAAAAAGAAAAGAAATAGAGTTGTTTCAATAATGTTTATTTCAATAGTGTTTTCACATGTTTCAAACAACCTTTTGTCAACTACCTCTTCTCTATATGTTGTTTGCATGTTGGACTTGATTGGGTTTAACCTTGAACCACCTGAAACACACTCAACCCTTTCACTCTATGAGTGAGATTAGATGGAGGTATGAAAAACCACAACAGTATCAAATTAGAAATCACTATAAACAATGACATAACCTTACTAATATAACAATATATCAACACAAATATTCATACACATAAATAAAAAATAAAGCTTACAACTGGACACCAATAACGCATAACAGAAACGAACATATAAAAATACCTCCTCGATGATATCCCCTTTAGTCTTGTGTTTATAATGAATCAAATGGCTTTCATGAAAACTAATGTCACCAGCAACTTTCTTTATATTAAACAAAACAACCATACTGAAGTATCATCAAGAACCAACTTGAACTGTCATCAACTAACGGTAACCATACTGGAACCGTCGTAACCGTCTATTTTAAAGGATCAGGATTTAAATTCAGCTAATTTGAACGGTCTAGATTAATTCTACCAGCGGTTAAACTCACAGCTGGTAATATAGTATATAATTAATCTAAAGACATTACATAGATCTAATCTAATCGGCAACAACAATAAAAAATGTATAAACATGCTAAACAGATTCATTTCAAGATCAAAACGTTATGACTGAAAATTTATTTATTTGCATTTATAGATTGTTTAAACCATTTTTCTATACTTAATCGGACAACAGCTAACGGTAAAAGCTTAATTTCAATCCAACTATTTTAATTGCAATTAAAACCCTAAAAGTAAGATGAAGCAAAAATCGAAACACAAAAGGAACCCCTTTTTGAGATCAATTGTAATACCAAACCTCAAAGATTATTAATAATAATGCCAAAATTAGAACACACGCACACCACCACAATCAAGAATTGATCCACATCTCTTTGAAGATGAAAGATGTCAAACAGTCAAAATTGAAGACTTATGATTAAGAGTAGATTGGCCGGGAGCCAGCACCAGTACCATCGGAAATATCAACGTATTTAACGTCTTTGTCATGGCAGGCGTTCGGCTAAACTGGAGTAGGGCTACAGCCTACAGGTGTTGTTGGTCGTCCTTCCAATTGAAGCCTAAATCTAATCGATAAACCCTAACGTTGTGTTGACTTTCGACTTCATATCAAGATCGGGAACAGTTCGCAGGTTTGTCAATTTTATCCATCAATGGACTTGCCCCCTGCTTTTCCTTTTCGTTTTCCTTTTCTTTCCATCGAGTGATGACTTGTTTGTTTGAAATCTGTTAATTATTTATAGCCTTAACAGCATCCAAGTGTCTGAATGATATAGTATGGTGTATATTTAGTTGATGCTATTTCTTCAAGAGTTAAACAGCTTGAATGGAGTAGAGGATGTGTCTGATTCATAACTTCCATCATAAAAGGGATATTGAGTAGTATCTAATATTTCTGTCAATGAAGGCATGCTACTTCACTTTAACTGTTCTTGCTTTTGTTGAATGAAACCAGAACATGGCAAGTTCCAGCAGCCTCACCTCTAATATCATACAAATCATGATTTCTCTAATGCCATGCATTCATGGTACACAAACTGCTGTGACGCCACTGTCGTCAAAGAAGCACGCAAGCGTTATGCTGTCATTGCAAATAGGAAACAATGCTGGCAAGGCTTGGAACAAGATATCACCGCTAGAATCTCCTCAGGCCTAACTTACAAACTCTCTGCCCGTGTTGGAGTTTCTGGGGCGAATCATGCTCATGTCATTGCGACACTGAGACTTGAATACCATGGATCAGAAACCAAGTATATGTTCATCGCAAGGTACAAATATAAACGATAATAAATCATAT
Organism: Flaveria sonorensis; assembly: GCA_025506505.1. Classification (NCBI taxonomy): domain Eukaryota; kingdom Viridiplantae; phylum Streptophyta; class Magnoliopsida; order Asterales; family Asteraceae; genus Flaveria; species Flaveria sonorensis. Next base: position 269,645 of record CM046425.1, on the reverse strand, counting down.
ATACTATATCTACATATATACCCACGGAAGCTTTACTTGCTGGGCTCAATACGATCAGCACCGCTGATGCAGGACCTCTGTTTCAAAAGACAAGTGGGTGGATTTGGAGGGTACATTTGTCTTGTCGGTTAAGCCTCACCCTGATCGAGTTGTGTTTTATTTGGAAGGGCCTGATCCTGGTGTAAATCTTCTTGTACAACATGTGCTAGTCTCTTGTGTTATATCCGAGGTTAGTTTATCCATCCATCCTTCGTAATTTCTCATCCATAAGATTGAATTACTTCTGTTTGATTACAATATTGATACACGTATTATTTAGCATACAAGATAACATATATATCTACATAGGGTACGGATTCAATTGGAAGATACACCTTTTGTGGCAAAGATGAAAACATCATATTGAACCCTAACTTCGAGGAGGGTGCTTATAAGTGGTCTGGAAGAGGGTGCCAAATCACAGTTTATGAGTCTTTGGGAGATGGTAATATCCTACCAAAGTCTGGAAAGTTTTTTGCATCGGCAACACAACGCACGCAAACTTGGAATGGGATTCAACAAGATATCACTGCAAGAGTTGAGCGAAAGCTTGCTTACAACATTATTGCTACAGTCAGAATCTTTGGTAATAATACTACAAGTGATACTGTTGGTGCTTGTATTAGAGCTACCTTATGGGTTCAAACTCCAGATTCCCGTGAACAATACATAGGCATCGCAAAGTAGGTTTTTTTCCTTCTTATTAATATACAATTACTTACTTTGTACCTTGTGTTTGTATTTTAACTGATCGGTAATTTTCATTTGGATTAAAGCACAAACGCGACTGACCAGGAGTGGGTAGAGTTGCAAGGAAAGTTTCTTATTAATGGTTCCCCGTCGATGGTAGTCATATATTTAGAAGGTCCACCTCCTGGTGTTGATATTCTTCTTGATGGTTTAGTGGTTAAGCATGCCCACAAAAACCCTCCTTCCCCTAGACCACTTATTCAGGTAGGTCATTTAGTTAATGTATATAATAATTACTTAGTTTCTTGTTTGTTCTTTTTTTGTCACATGTGTATAAGAGGTGTTTTTCTTTATTATTAGAATGCAGATTTTGGGGTGAATATCATTACAAACAGCGATCTACGTCAAGGAACAAAAGGGTGGTTTCCCCTTGGTAATTGTGTGTTGAGTGTTGCAGCAAGTGGTTCACCTCTAGCAGCTAGAGACACCCCGGGCTCCATTCAGCCACCAAGTGATCTCTCTATTCATGCTACTAATCGCACTCACACCTGGATGGGCCCTGCACAGCTCATTACAGACAAAGTCAAGCTTTTTCTCACATACCAAGGTCTGCTTGGTTAGACTAGTTCAGGGAGCCACAGGTTCCCCTCAGAATGTAAACGTGGCTCTTGGAGTTGACAACCAGTGGTTGAATGGTGGGCAAGTTGAGATTAATGATGACAGGTGGCATGAAATCTGTGGATCTTTTAGAATTGAGAAACAGCCGGCAGGTAAAGTGATGGTCTACGTTCAAGGTCCTGGTCCAGGGATCAGTTTTATGGTTGCCGGATTTCGAATCTTTGCTGTTGATCGGCAGGCAAGATTCAGGCAATTAAGACACCAAACTGACAAGGTTTTAGTCTTTATCTTTCATTTTACATGTTTCAATACAACATTTAATTAATCTCTTACTTGCAGATTCGTAAACGTGACATAACTCTGAAATTCTCAACCTCTGACTCAAGAAGCATGCATGGAGCAATGGTGATAGTCAAACAAATACACAACAGTTTCCCAATTGGGTCCTGCATTAGCCGACAAATATTGACAATGAAGATTTCGTTGCCTTTTTCTTGAAACATTTCAACTGATAGTCAAACAAATACACAACAGTTTCCCAATTGGGTCCTGCATTAGCCGAACAAATATTGACAATGAAGATTTCGTTGCCTTTTTCTTGAAACATTTCAACTGGGCTGTGTTTGGGAACGAACTCAAGTGGTACTGGACGGAATCAGAGCATGGGAACTTTAACTACAGAGATGCGGATGAGCTTCTCAAGTTCTGTGAGGATAATAACATCAGTGTTCGTGGGCATTGCATCTTTTGGGAGGTTGAAGAGACGGTTCAAGGCTGGGTGAAGAGCCTTGGCAGAAATGATTTAGCCGCGGCTGTACGTAACCGTCTGGACAGCCTTCTCAACCGATACAAAGGTAGGTTGAAGCATTATGATGTAAACAATGAGATGCTTCATGGGTCTTTTTACCAAGAGCGGTTGGGTAAAGACATTAGAGGGAATATGTTCAAAGAAGCAAAGCGGTTGGACCCTTCAGCCGTTATGTTCGTGAACGACTATCATGTTGAAGACGGATGTGATACGAGATCATCCCCAGAGAAATACATTGACCAGATACTTGATCTTCAAGAGCAAGGCGCGCCTGTTGGGGGGATTGGGATCCAAGGACATATAGACCGCCCGGTGGGTTCCATTGTGTGTCGTGCTCTGGACAAACTGGGGATCGTGGGGCTGCCAATCTGGTTCACGGAGGTTGACGTTTGCTCAATTAACGAGCACGTGCGGGCGGATGATCTGGAAGTGATAATACGAGAGGCTTATGCCCATCCTGGTGTTGAAGGAATAATGCTTTGGGGGTTCTGGGAGTCGTTTATGAGCAGAGACGGGTGTCATCTTGTGAATGCGGACGGGGAGGTTAATGAAGCGGGGAAGAGGTTTATTGAGCTCAAGAAAGAATGGCTTTCTGATGCTGATGGATATATCGATGAGCAAAGTGAGTTTTCGTTTCGAGGGTTCCAAGGGACATACCAAGTGGAAATTGTAAACGAGATGAGAGTCGAGACATTCGTGGTTGATAAGAAGCACCAACACCAACATGAACATGTGGTGGTGTACGTTGATTGAACTCTAATATTATGATTAATGAAATACAGCTTACATTTATTGTGTTTGTCCACGAAAGTTTGTTTCCTACAGTTTGACATTATACATATATGAGTGGTGTGCGTATTTTGTAACAATCTGTTTAGATTGCGAATTGGCTAAAAATAAATAGAAAAGGATCAATCATGTACGCTCATTAAATTCTTTTTGTCAGTTTAATTTTTCCCATAAGTTTCAAAATACAATGTTATCTAAAAATCCAAATACATGCTTCTTGTTATCTATATATCAGTATAAGTTCGTTCGAATCGACATAAATCAAATATAATATTTGTTCTTCACATTCTAATGTTTTATTTTTTTAAATTCCAAATACATTGTTGCGACGCGGCATAACTTCTACGCACGTTTCTATATAATAGTAACTAGGCGGTATCAACCACGCGCGATGTGCGTGTTCTGGACCGGATTCGGAAAGTAATGGTTGACATGCCAAAGCAACCGCTGATATTGTTAATCATCACAACCCGGTACTGTACAATATGGTCATAGACCAACGAGAGGATCAAGGGTTCCAAAAACGTGTAACGTGCGTGCTATAGACCAGGCTCAAAAGAGGCTCTTAGTGTGGCTGCTAATTGTAAATGACTACCATGCCAACGCAACCGATGCCATTATTATTTATCATCACAAGACGATATTATACTATAAAGTATTAGGTCAATGAAAGGAACACGAGTCATGTCTCAGATGAGACAAACAATCATTATCATCAACCTGAAATAGAAAGGCTGTCACTGTAATTGTGCTTATCAACCATAATCGATAAAACGATTTTCCCAACAGCAGAATCAGGGCAACACACATAAATATCAAATAGAACCAGAACTGAATACCAAAATGAACACCAAAGCAATAGTCTCGGATGAGGAAATCCCCATCATCATTGACCTTACAAATCACTAAACCAAAAAGTCTCAAATGAGGTAATCCTCGTCATAATCAACGTAACTAATCACCCAATCATAAATTCTCAGATACATCACATAATAACGTCCACTCATAAAAACCCAGAAGAGATCATCATTGGACTAAAGGCAGAACCCGAACACTTCAATCGAAAAAAAGTAAAAAGCAAATCAGAGATAGGCAGAGGGGAAGGGGCAATCATGGTTATCAAACCATCACCGTTGACACCCCGATTTGAGAGATAACAACCGCCAACTCTACGTCAACTGCAAACGGGAGGCCTAGCGGCGGCTATCTCCAATGATGCCGCCACCATCACGGTGGCCAAAGACCATCTGCAATCACAACAGCCATCCCCAGATCTACCTGGAACAGGGCACATATGGGTGGTCGGAACAGAAGACCCACCAAGGAAATCCGCATCACAACTTGTACTTTGCGCATAAAGACCTGGACATTACTAAAACTCGATGGTGATGCCTTTGCATGTAACAGGGGCGGTAGTCTCTGCCTCCAAAACCCCATTTCCGCCACGCACACACCGTCGGTGACGACAGTCACCGACAACACTGATTACGGACACTTCTGCCACCAAACCACCACCAGTGACGGCTATGGGCAGCAACAAACCTGAACCCCAAATCGTAATACAGACGACAACCAGCCGACAGACCGGCGATGTCGTACACGCTGGTCGCTGTGCAGGCGGTAGGGGTGCAGGTGGTGGCGGTGTAGGCGGCAGTACAGGCGGTGAATGGAGGCGAAAAAGAGAGTACTTTCTCTCTCTAGAAATGACCGTATGTGATATGAGAATCTGAGGAAGGCTTTTCACTTTTCTCCTCTTTCCAAGGGAGGAGATCATAAATACACAATACATTTGTGGCAAATATCAAAACCTTAAGAAACAAACTGTTTATTCCCCTTTTTTTTTTTTAATATATAGAAGAATTACCAAGTAACCTCAAAGTGTAAAGCAAGTTAAGATTATATATGATATTTTTTGCTTTTAAAATATAACATTTTATTTAAATGTATCTATACTATATTTAAAAGAAGGTTTGAGAACGTCACGTGTCATAATTCAATATAATTAATTACTCTATATATATAGAGGGGAGGGATCTCTTAAAAACCAGTTATATAATTTCTATTCTTATCACAATTCAATATAATTAATTACTCTATATATATAGAGGGGAGGGATCTCTTAAAAACCAGTTTATAAATAAAAATTATGAAAACCAATGGTTATATATATGTAATTACATGTTATCATGTGTACAATTATGGGTTACGTTTATGTAACTCATATAAGTTACGTATATGTAACTCGTTTCGTCATCAGCTTCGTTCTTCGAGATTTAAATTAAAATATATATAATCACTTCAAAAAATAAGGTTAAAGTTTACTCAAATACACTCAAAACAATAAAAAAAATAATAATTATAAAAAATATGATTAGCTATAGGTGGTTTTTATGGTTTTCAATTACAAATGTCACACCCCAACCTTAACGGCGGAAACGTTGAGATGTGAGGGTTAAGATTGTTCATGCCACACAATACTATTACAAGGTGTAAATATTATTAAAATATCCATTTCATGGCAACATTGTCATAATATAAGTCTCAAGTTAAACAAACATAACATAACCAGAATTCAACATAAAAGTTCTCATAGCATGCTTTTTATTTTTCTCTAGGTCAAAATCCCTAAATGATATCATATCTTCAAAGCAATACTAAGAGGGTTCGTTACCTGAAATATGTTAAAAAATATACGGTCAACATATAATGTTGGTGAGTTTCCCATAGGTTGAACATACATATATATATAAATAATAAGGTGGCAATTCATGTCATAGGTTAAAGGACATTGCAATAAAAATGGACAACAAATGTAACAGTCAAACCTTGACAAATATGGCCACAACGAAATTATACGATTAGCTAAGTGTATTTGGTTCCCATGGTGATCAAGAATACGTCACCAGGAGCCGGCAATAACCTTGGCTTTAGCACCACATAGGCTTGTCAGGCCCATAGATCTATGACGTCACTAGGCTAGCAATAGTTAATGATTGTATATTACAAGTGTTAATCTCTCATAATTACAAGAAATCCAAATAACCATGATCGTTACAAGTGTGCTTTTGATAAGGTTAACATGTTTCACCCAAATGTGTGAAATAATATAAAATGGGGTATGGAAAACTCACATGAATAATAAGGATGAATAATATGAAGTCTTGTACTAACGCCGAAGATTTGTTAAAGTTCAACCAAAAAAACGACGTATTAAGTTAATCATAATTATTATAATGTTAACGGTACTTGGGAATCTATGGTTTAATTTGGGATTTTTGGATAACAATGTGATATTATAACGATGTTATTTATAAATCATTTAGCCCACGATTTAAAATTATAAGATAGATACATTTTATTATTATTTTAATATTTAAATGATTAAATAAGAATTTTTGTGGTAAAATCCATTAATAAGAAGTTAAAACTTTTACCGTCAGAGAATTATTATTTACTATTTAATACAATAGTAAATTTGTAAAATTTAAATGATTAAAAATATATGCATATTTTAAATATGTACATACATATATTTATTTTCTTTCAAATATATAATTTGAACTTGTAAATATATTTTATAAAAATGAAGAATTTATTAAATTGAAATCCTTGGGAATTAAAGAAGATTAATTTCTTTACAATTTTAAAGTTAATAACAAATTAGATTTATAACAATTTTATAATTTCAAGATAAAAGAATAAAAATTATTAATTAAAAAATTTAAAAGAGAATAATTTTATTTGGTTTCTGATTGAAAATGATTTTATATGATTAATATAATATTAAAATATTTCTGCATTTTAAAAATCAATAAAAACTCATTTTAAAAAGAATTGCAAGGGCTCGGGTTCGACCCGGGTCCCCTACCTCACCACACCATGACTTAACCAACGGGCCAAAGCCTGTTTTGTGTCATGAAACAGAAATCAAGCGTTAAACATATTACTCCCAAAATCCCTCAAATTTACCAAGAACCCTAGAAACAACATCGATCAAATGATCATCCAATCGATACTGATAACAAATTTGCCATGGAGCTTTGTTTCCCATGTAAAACCGAACTAAATCCCCAATTTAATTACCTGTTTCGATTGAAATTCGAGCGAACAGAAAGATGAACACAGCCGTCGGTCGTGTTGAAGGAAATCGATGAGTGTGTGTGTTTTGGGTGTAATCGAGGTTACAGAAAGATTAGAAAACCCGAATGGAGTGTTTTGCCTCGATTTTATAGTCCCAATTTGACCGTTTGAGCACCCAACGAGTTCAAGGTTGTTCACGGTTGTTACAGGTAGAATTAAGTATATTTAAAGCTGTTTCAGGTGAAATTATTCACACTAATAGCTTCGAAATGATTAGAAGGACGTTTATATTCGTTTAATTTCAATAACATTGAGCTTTGATGTAGTAACGGATTGAAGCTTATGACGGGTTCGGTTTCGAGGTTGAATGCTTAATAAATCCGTAGTTACATTCAAATTAAACATGTACTCAAGTTCGAATCATGTTCACGAACCGATTAGAAACAATTTACGGTGTTAAAAGTGGGTTTTTAGTGGAGTTAGGGGGGTCGCCGGAGATATGGCCGGAGTGTGGCCGGAAGTGCGGGGTTTGGGGTTTTTTATTTTAAAAATTACACTTTGGTCCCTGTGCTTTATAAGTTTAACTTTCTTAACCCAAAGTTTAGTTTTATAAAATCTAATTTATTATTAACTTTAAAATGGTAAAAAATTAATCTTCTTTAATTCCCAAGGATTTCAATTTAATAAATTCTTCATTTTTATAAAATATATTTACAAGTTCAAATTATATATTTGAAAGAAAATAAAATATATATATGTACATATTTAAAATTAAAATTTACAAATTTACTATTGTATTAAATAGTAAATAATAATTCTTTGACGGAAAAGTTTAACTCTTATTAATGGATTTTACCACAAAAATTCTTATTTAATCATTAAATATTAAAAAATAATAAAATGTATCTATCTTATAATTTAATCTGGGCTAATGATTTATTAATAACATCGTTATAATATCACATTGTTATCAAAAATCCCAAATTTAAACCATAGATTCCCGAGTACCGTTAACATTAAATAATCATGATTAACTTAATACGTCGTTCTTTAGGTTGAACTTTAACAAATCTTCGCGTTAGTACAAGACTTCATATTATTCATCCTTATTATTCATGTGAGTTTTCCAACCTCATTTTATATTATTTCACACATTTGAGGTGAAACATGTTAACCTATCAAAGCACACTTGTAACGACGTTTTATCTTCTTGTAACACTGTGCAATTCGTCTTATATTTTGTCATGGTATTTGGTTTTCTTGTAATTATTATGAGATTAACACTTGTAAATACAATCATAAAATTGCTAGCCTAGCGACGTCTAGATCTATGAGCCTGACAAGCCTATTTGGTGCTAAAGCCAAGGTTATTGCCGGCTCCTGGTGACGTATTCTTGATCACCATGGGAACCAATTAACACTTAGCTAATCGTATAATTTCGTTGTGGCCATATTTTCAAGGTTTGATTGTTACATTTGTTGTCCATTTTTATTGCAATGTCCTTAACCTATGACATGAATGGCCACCTTAATTTATATATATATGTATGTTCAACCTATGGTAAACTCACCACATTATATATTGGACCGTATATTTTTTACATGTTCAGGTAACGAACCGCTTAGTATTGCTTTGAAGATATGATATCATTAGGGATTTGGACCTAGAGAAAAATAAAGAGCATGCTATGAGAACTTTTATGTTGAAGTCTGGTTATGTTATGTTTGTTTAACTTGATGATATCATCTAGGGATTTGGACCTAGAGAAAAATAAAGAGCATGCTATGAGAACTTTTATGTTGAAGTCTGGTTATGTTATGTTTGTTTAACTTGAGACTTATATTATGAAAATGTTACCATGAAATGAATATTTTAATAATATTTACACCTTGTAATAGTATTGTGTGGCATGAACAATCTTAACCCTCACATCTCAACGTTTCCGCCGTTAAGGTTGGGGTGTGACAGATTGGTATCAGAGCCCATAACTATAGGGATTAAGGTTATTAGAAATGGTGGCCTAGACTATGATTAATGTAGGGACCCTTTTCATGAATATTCGTTATGATCTTGTAAGTTTGCTTATATGCCTATCACATGATGTTACATGTCGCATGATGAACCCCTTATGTGCTATTTGACTTTACTTAGAAAATGGTGCCTTAGGTGTGTGACTTGAATCTTGTATACCCCAACTTCTTAACTCCCTTTATCTGCCCTTAAGTTCAACCACGTCTAATCTCTTCTAAAACCTATTCTCGTCTAGTGTGGAAGCTTACGCATCATATCCAGTGGATAAAATTCTTTAGACACTATGTCTAAATCTTGAATATCTCATCGAGGTTTTAATTCTAATAGCCTATGGGGAAGTGTGTGACACATAAACACATGTATTCTGGATTTCCTGACGAAAAGCCATCGGGCTAAGGCAAGCATTTCGTATAAATCCCACTGCGGGACCTGTTATGCTTACTTGGGGATTTCCGGATGAGTGATAAATTACGGTCAACATACACATTTTCCCCAAGGTAATTGGAATTAAGTTACCTCGACGTGTCAATGTTCCTATGTTATGTGGTACCAAATGGAACCCCTGCTTACATTTATAATTTTGAGATTCATGATTATTTGAACTGATTTATCACCGAAATTCTAATATCTTCTCTAATTATATTTTATAGAATGTCTCGCCATCATGGAAAACGTGCTAGCTCCGACCGAAAACTCGCCGCTATGATTGCCCGACAAATGGCTGTGTTCTCCCTACCATGGTCGCTGAACTAAGTAGCACTCTACTGGCTAACAATAGCAACAACGTGAATGGGAATAATGGTGGGGGTGATAATAATGGCCATGGTGAAATAGCAATAATCAAGGAGGAAATCACCGAACTTGTACTTTCAAACACTTCAATTCATGCAAACCCACTAATTTTAGGTAAGGAGGGAGCCACTGGACGCTATGCTGCGAGTGTCCTTAACAACGACACTCACTTGGTGGGGAATAGTGAGAAGAGAAACCGAGGTACGAAGTTGCATTGGCACTCACTTGGGAAGAGTTCAAGAACTCATGATCCAAAAATTCTGCCAAGGAGTGAATTGCAAAAGTTGGTGGAGGAGTTTTGGAACCTCAAACAAGATAGTGGCAACCACTTGGCATACTCCACCCGGCATCATGAATTGAGTATGCTTTTACCACATATGATAGATACTGTACCCCGAAACATTGAGAAATTCATTAAAGGGGTACCGCGGCAAATTCAAGATGTTGTTGTGGGGAAGTAGGCCCCGACCTTAGAGGAAGCAATAAACATCACCGCTCAGCTCACCGAGAATCACATAAGGGCTGGTACTTTAACGGTGAAGGGTATAAAATCAGCAGCAAAGGCGACTCTCGAGGCAACTAAGGAGGTGAAGACTGAACCTTCATTCAAGGGCAAGAAGCGTAAGTTTACACCTGCCCGCAACTTTGCTATGACAGCACCTAATGCCCCACAAAAGCAAGCTGTCATTGCAAACCAAGCACCTGTGGCAAGAGCTTACGCTGGTCCACATCCGATGTGCAACACCTGCAAGTATCACCATGCGGGCAACAACCCATGTCGAATTGCTCTCTTTGTCGAATTTGCTCTCTTTGTGGGAAATACGGGCATCTGGTGGCTACGTGTCATCGTGCCCCAAACACCGCTGCTAGGGTCGCTAACCGAGCCTACTACAATTGTGGGCGAACTAGCCATTTCCGTCCACAATGCCCTCGTCTTACGGGGAATGTTCCACCGGCTCGAGGACGGGCTTTAAACATCAATGCAAATCAAGCGTAAGCAAATAACGATGTGGTGAATGGTACATCATTCTTTTCCATTACTTGATCTTTTGTTGTGTAAAATTCATACTTGCTTTCCATATACCAATGATAGCCCTATATCTGAGCAGGTATGTATCTTGTAAATAATTGCTATACGTCTGTACTATTTGATTCGAGAGCGGATAAGAGTTTTGTGTCTTTAGAGTTTGAACCCACTCTTTCTAAACCACGTTCTAAACTAGAAAAATCCTTTATGGTCGAGTCGCTGATGGAAAATCTATCGTTGTTGACGTCATCATTCGTGATTGTATCTTGAGCCTTAACGAGCACGAATTTCCTATTGACCTTATTCCTATGCAACTGGGGAGTTTCGACATCATTATTGGCATGGATTGGTTAACCAAACACTACGCGGAGATTATCTGTTTCAAGAAATGTATTTCGTATTCCACTACCTTCGGGAGATACTCTAAAAGTCTTTGGGGAGAGATTATCTAAAGGACTCAGGCTTATGTCGTGTATCAAGGCCTGAACAAGAAGAGGCTTTCGAGACACTGAAACACAAGTTGTGTAACGCTCCTATTCTAACCCTCCCTGATGGAAATGACGATTTTACTGTGTACTATGATGCGTCTAGACAAGGCCTTGGTTGTGTGCTCATGCAACGAGGGAAGGTCATAGCATACGCGTCAAGACAATTGAAGGTTCATGAAGTGAACTACACGACCCATGATCTTGAACTTGGTGTCGTGGTTTTTGCCTTAAAGATTTAGAGACACTACTTTTATGGGACGCAATGCATAGTCTACACCGATCACAAGAGCCTTCAACACGTGTTCAATCAAAAGGATCTCAACATGAGACAACGACGTTGGGTTGAGTTGATAAGCGACTACGACTGTGACATTCGTTATCATCCTGGAAAGGCGAATGTTGTAGCCGACGCGCTGAGTCGCAAGATCCACAATAAGACTGTCTCACTTCAAGAAATTCAAGATCGAAGGCAATGGTTTGACACGTTTGGAGAATTTGATACTGTGATTCACATGGATATCAACGATGCTACTATCGTGCTTTAAAATATAAGGATTGATAGTGACCTTGAGTTTTGCATTCGCAAGGCTCAACAAGCGGCATTAACCGATGAAAGGAAGGATGAAGAACTAGCGTTTAACGTTCGGTCACAACTAGAAACAAAACCGAATGGCATGTTGTATTTCTTGAACCGACTCTGGATTCCAAATCACGACAACCTTCGTAACTTCATCATAAACGAAGCTCATCAAACACGTTATTCCATTCACCTTGGGTCCGATAAGATGTATATGGATCTGCGTGGCCAGTATTGGTGGCCAGGGATGAAGAAAGATATCGCTTCTTATGTAGAAAAATGCCTTATGTATGCAAGGGTCAAAGCGGAACATCAACGAACTAGTGGCTTATTGGAACAACCTGAAATCCCTATGTGGAAATGGGAACACATATCCATGGATTTCATAACCAAGTTACCTCGTACTCCTCGTGGTTATGATAGTATATAGGTGATTGTTGACCGTTTGACCAAAACAGCACATTTCATACCAATACAAGACACCTACAAAGTTTCAAAGTTGGCTCGTATTTATATCGATGAAATTGTGAGTCGACACGGCGTGCCTTTGCACATCATATCCGATCGAGATGCTCATTTCACTTTAACACTTTTGGTCTTCTATGCAAGAACTCTTGGGTACTCAACTGGATTTAAGCACGGCTTACCATCCTCAACCGGATGGTCAAACCGAGTGAACTATCCAAACTCTTGAGGATTTGCTACGTCTTTGTGTTCTCGACTTTGGTGGTGACTGGGATACGCATTTACCGTTAGCAGAATTCTCTTATAACAATAGTTACCACTCAAGTATTAAGATGACACCATTCGAAGCTCTATATGGTCGTAAATGTCGTTCTCCGATTTACTGGACTGACATCGGTGAAAACTTCATTATCGGTCCAGAACTTATTCAAGAAACGACTGATAAAGTTTCCAAAATCCGTAATAACCTTGAGGTGGCTAGAAGTCGACAAAAGAGTTACGCGGATAAAAGACGCAAGCCATTGGAGTTTCAAGTCAACGACATGGTTCTTCTTAAGGTCTCACCATGGAAGGGTGTTGTTCGCTTTGAGAAGAAGGGTAAGTTAGCTCCACGGTTTGTAGGACCTTTCAAGATTCTGAAAAGAGTTGGGAAAGTGGCCTATAAACTGGAACTACCCTCTGAACTTAGCGGGGTTCATCCTGTCTTCCATGTCTCAAACTTAAGAAAATGTTTGGCCGATGAAAATTTGCATGTTCCGTTGGAGGAGATCCAAATAGACGAGTCCTTGCATTTTGTTGAGAAACCTGTCGAGATTATGGATCGCACACTGAAGAAGACCCGAACAACTACCACGCCAATCGTTAAAGTTCGTTGGGAAAATAAACGTGGGGTCGAGTTCACCTGGGAACGCGAGGATCATATGAAGAAGAAATACCCCTACCTTTTTGTTTAGTTTTATCCTTAATTTCGGGATGAAATTTCTTAAATTAGGGAGACTATCATCTCTCGTATTTTTTTTTCTTCTTGTTAAATTTTGGTTATTACCATTATCTCTTGTAAACATTTGTTTGTCATTAAAACAAATATGAGGGCTCATCTGTAATTCCTTGTATCTTAATCTCCTTTGGTATTTAGAATTTTTATAATTTGTGTTATTATTTAATAATAATAATAATAATAATAATAATAATAATAATAATAATAATAATAATAATAATAATAATAATAATAATAACAATAATAATGATGATAATATAATAATAATAATGATAATAATAATAATGATAATACTACTAATAATAATGATAATCATAATAGGTGATAATCTTTGAAATAAATAAAAACAATATAAGTCTTATTATTTTAAAGTTTTAGAAAAACTTGTGATTTATTAGTTTGGGCATAAAATGATAAAGTTAAAACCACAGGGACCAAACTGTAAATTACAAGTTTTTCTAAAACTTTAAAAATAATAAGACTTATATTGTTTTTATTTATTTCAAAGATTATCACCTATTATGATTATCATTATTATTAGTATTATCATTATTATTATTATCATTATTATTATTATATTATCATCATTATTATTGTTATTATTATTATTATTATTATTATTATTATTATTATTATTATTATTATTATTATTATTATTATTATTATTATTATTATTATTATTATTATTAACTTAATTATTTAATAACAACACAAATTATAAAAATTCTAAATACCAAAGGAGATTAAGATACAAGGAATTACAAATGAGCCCTCATATTTGTTTTATTGACAAACAAACGTTTACAAGAGATAACGGTAATAACCAAAATTTAACAAGAAGAAAAAAATATACGAGAGGTCACAACAAATACGGTTTTCATTTGATCCCTACCATAACCTATAACCGTATTGTAAGGCATCGTTCCCGAGACGCTTACAATTGGCCAATCATCGCATAAAACATTTAAAACACATCATTTTGCAGCGGAAATATAATTTTTCATTAATAAATTAAATCGTGTCAAATCATCGCGTCGTTTCATTTACATCTCAAAAATTATATTAATACAATAACATTCTCAAAAATATGGATGCCAGAATCGAATCATCCCCAGTAGCTTATGTGACCTCTCGTATTTTATTTATTTAACGTGATTACCTCTTGTAAGAATTTGTTTTGATATTAATGCAAGTACGAGGATTTATTTGTAATTCCTTGAGATCGTTATAGTTAAATAATTCAATAATTAATGATAACCATAATAATAATAATAATAATAATAATAATATAATAATAATAATAATAATAATAATAATAAATAATAATAATAATAATAATAATAAGCTTGACTAGTATTTAATCATGGAATAAATGAAAAAAAATAAGTTATATAATTTAAAAACTTGTAAATAATTAATTTTGTACATAAAATAATAACTTTTAAACCATAGGGACTGAAACTAAAGTTTGTGGTAAACTAGAACTTTAAACTTTGGATTGAATGATACAAAGCTGAAAGCACAAGGGACCAAAGTGTAATTTTTTCTTAAAACAAATTCAACCCCCGTTTTTCCGGCCAAAGGTTCCGGCCGAGCTCCGGCGAGCTCCGGCCACCACCAAAACCTCATTATCCCACCTAATTAAACCCGCAGAACCGGTCGCAACCCAAGGTCAAGCATTAACCTTTTCAATTCAAACCATCAATGTCGAATTAACTTATTTACTTGAAACCGAAATCAAATTCTCCAAGCCTAAAACCGATTCCATACTTAAAACATCTTAATCACCAAATTTATTGATCATAAACCATCGATTAATCATTTAGAAGTTAATGGAATGAATAAATTCACCTGAAACAACGTTGAATCTGTCCAATGCGACCTGAAACGGCCGACTTTAACACCATAGTCGTTGGGTACCAAATCGACCAAATTGGACCTATAAATTAGAGGACTATACTCGAAATGGGTTTCCTAACCTCTCTGTAAGCTCAATTTCACTCGAAACACACACAAACACCGATTCCTCTATCGAAGACCGACGACCCTGTCCTTTTCCTGTTTTCCTTCAATTCAAACGAAACAAGGTAAATTGAATACATTATTATACTTGTTTTGATGTAATAAAGAAAAGCCCTATGGTTAATTCGGGTTTAAGCTTCGAATTGATGTTCGATTTCTCTGATTTCGAATTAGGGTTCTTGAACCCAATTCGGGGATTTTCTGAAAAAGGCTTTTAAATTTTGTTTTCAAATCTTAACACCAAACAGGGCTTAGCCCAACCGGTTTGATAATAAACTGTTGGGCAGGAGGTCCCGGGTTCGGCCCGGCCCCTGCAATTATTTTTTAAAAAAAGGGTTTTTCTAACTTTAAATTGCAGAAAATATTTTTAATATTATTATTAACTATATAAAAATCATTTTTAATCAGAAATAAAATAAAATTATTGTCTTTTTAATTTTATTAGAAATTCACCATAGAAATTCTTATTTTTGTATTTAAAAAAAAATTATAAAAAAAATGTTATAAAATACCATTTATTATTAACTTGGAATTGTAATATATCTCATTTAATTTCTAAATAATTTTAATTTAAAGAATTCTTCATTATTATAAGATATAATTACAAAATTTGTTTATATATATATATTAAGAAGATAAATATATATGTACATATTTAGAATGTACACTTATTGTAATGATTATTTTAATCTTTTAAATCTATAAAATTACTATTTTATTAAATAGTAAATAATAATCATTTGATAATAAAAGTCTAACTTTTATTAATAGTGTTAATCATTAAAATTCATATTTAATTATTTAAATACCAAAATAATAACAAATTGTATCTATTTAATAATGTAAAAATTATGAGTTAAATGGTTTATAAACATAACACCATATTTATCATGATTAACTTAAACACAACGTTTATTTAGGTTGAACGTTAACGAATCCTCAGCATTATTAAAAGACCTTTCTTATTTGCTCATCCATATTATCCATGTGAGTTTTCCATACCTTTTTATACTATTTCACACTTTTGGAGTGAAACATGTTAACGTATTACAAACCCACTTGTAAACTCGTTTTGAATCTTGTAATCACTTGTGCAATTCATTTACTTGTCATGGTTATTTGAAAACTTGTAATTATCATGTGATGACTCTTGTATGATACAATCATTAACTATTGCTAGCCTGGCGACGTCATAGATCTATGGGCCTGACAAGCCTATTTGGTGCTAAAGCCGAGGTTATTGCCGGCTCCTAGTGTCGTATTCTTGAGCACTATGGGAATCAAATACACTTAGGTAATCGTTTAATCTTGTAATCTTATAATGGCCATATTTGTCAAGGTTTGATTGTTACAATTGTTCATCCATCTTTATTTACTTTATTCAATAACCTATGACATGAATTGCCATCTTTGATATATATCTATGTATGAAAAACTATGAAAACTCACCAACATATTGTTGACATTATTTTTAACATGTTTCAGGACTTGATACCGCTTAGCTTGCTTATGAAGACTTGTTACAATCTAGGATTGGACCTAGATTGGACCTAGATTAAAAATAAAAAGACAATTATTATATTTTGACGTTAGAATTCTTATGTTTTGTTGATTGTTAGAACTTATGTTATTTCTTAATTGTATGTCATGAATATTGATATTTAATAATATTGTCACTTTAAATTAGCGTTGTGTGGCATGAACAATCTTACCCCTCACATCTTGACGTTTCCGCCATTAAGGTTGGGGTGTGACAGATTGGTATCAGAGCCCATAACTATAGGGATTTATGTTATTAGAAATGGTGGCCTAGACTATGGTTAAACTAGGGACCCTTTTCATGAATAATCGTTATGATCTTGTAAGTTAGTTTATATGCCTATCACGTGGTATTACATGTTGCATGATAAACCCTTATGTGCTATTTGTCTTCATTTAGAAAATAGTGCCTTAGGAATATGCCTTGGACTTTATATACCCCAACTTCCTAATCCTCTTCTTATGCCTTTAAGTTCTACCGCGTCTAATCTTTTCTAAAACTTATTCTCGACTACGTGTGGAATTCTACGCATCTTATCGAGTGGATAAAATTCCTTAGACGATACGTCTAAATCTTGAAAAAAAAATCTCATTGAGGTTTTAATTCTAATAGCCTTAGGGAAGTGTGTGACACATAAATACCTGCATTTTGGATTTCCTGGCAAAAGGCCCTCAGGCTAAGGCAAGCATTTCGTATAAATCTCATTTCGAGACCTGTTATGCTTACCTGAGGATTTTCGAGATGAGTGCTAAATTATGGTCAACATACACATATTCCTCAAGGTAATTGGGATCAAGTCACCTCGACGTGTCCATGTTCCTATTGGCTATGTGGTACCAATTGGAACCATCTGGTTATATTTAAAATATAAAAAATTCTTGATTTCTTAAACTGTTTATTACCGAATTCTAATATTTTCTTTATTTCGATCTTATAGAATGTTCTCGTTATTATTGAACTCGTTTACTCCTCAATTCCTATGTTTAAACATTATTATACGTTATGTCCTCATGTGATTATCTCTATACCTTGATCAATGCGTACATAAATCTTAATATATATTTAAAGGCATTGTGTGCCTAAATCGAGGGGTTTTCAACATTTTAACTGTTACTTATGGTTTTCAAATCTCCTTAAAGTGTGTCCCATAATTGAATTCATGCAATGCTACAAAAATGAGATACCTGCATCTCGGGATTTTTGTCTAGGCAAGGTCCATATTAATTCGATTCGACCGATGGATCTGTTTACCTTACCTGGGAACCCATGGTGAGTGTCCGCTTATAGGTACGCGTGTTTCAATAAAGTTGTGGTTGACCTAATACTTTGAGGAGTCAACGTATTCTCGTTGAATTTGCAAAACAAACATTTACATTTGGCATCTCATTGTTGTTTTGAATCGTTTTTGTCATTGATTTTGTTTTCTAGATTTAAACCGTTCAAGCTTTGAAAACTTATCACCATGATTCCGAACTGTAACCTTAATCCTAGCAAGCATGATTTTCCTCTTGTTAATGTTACATTGAAGTAATTTGAAGTTTTCTAAATTTCTAACCGACATTTTCTTTCTTTTCGTTTGCTAAGTCGAGCTTTGTAATAACATTGTGTGATAAAATCTTTTAACCGTTTTGCACCATAGGAAATGTAAGAGTTTGCAAGTCAACTTATGACTAATGACACTCGTATCTCCTAAAGAAACAATCTCATCAAGACAGGAGTGAATTTCTTACCTTGATGACCATTTCCTTCTTCTTGTTCTTATGAATTCGTATTTTACCAATAGAATTACCTCATTAAAATAGGAGTGAATTTCGTACCTCGATGATGGTTTCAAATTTTTTCTATTGTTTTGTTTTTATGAAATTTCATCATTTGGATAGGTGTGATTCCTTATCTTGAGGACAAATTTCACTCATTTTCTCATGGACTCGTATTTCACGAATGAAATGACCTCACCAAAATAGGAGTGAATCCCGTACTTTGGTGACGAATTTCAATTCTCGATTTTTTTCTTTATTATGAAATTCAATCATCAAGATAGGAGTGAATTCCATACCTTGATGATAATTCACCCATCTAAATCTTATGAATTTGTATTTCCTCAAATGAAATGACCTCATCAAAGTAGGAGTGAATTCTGTACTTTAATGAAGATTTTCATTTTGTATATTTTGTTCTATAAAATTTCACGTTAAGATAGGAGTGATTTTCCTTACCCTAAAGGTAATTTACCTCATCTTATTCCTGTGAATCCTTAACAATGAGTTAGGATCAAGCTCCGTTTTGGTAGTTAAGAGACAGTTTTAAGAACTACACCACCAAGTTAGGAGTGATATCCATACCTTGGTGACATTCTCATTCTGATTTCTATTTTACCAAGGTCTTAAGATTTCAATTGACAAGAAACATGTAGTAACTAAAGGGTGAACACCGTTACCGATTTATCGGCGATAAAGTTCCACCTATCAAGTCAAAGCATGATCCCTGAACTCAAAGAAGTCCTGACCACTTTAGGTTAATTTTAGATGGAACATTTAATCGATTTTTTTTTCTCTTTCTCACGCCTTCATGTTTCATTTGTCGGTGATCTAGCTTTAGGAACCTTTTATTTCATACTTATCGATCTTCATCGGATTATCATCAAAACTTAATTGCACGATGATAACACTCCTAAAACAATCAAGATAAAGTCATTATAAATTTATGTCATGCCTTTCTGGTTATACAATGTTCGGCTATGTTCATGGGTTGATGAACTGCGCGTGCAAGCCGTACTTAATTGTGATTGTCTTTATCGATGATATTTTGAATTATTCAAATTGTTATCTGATCATGAACGACATCTTTGTCTCATCCTTTAATCATAATAAAAATACAATTCTTATGTGTGCGTTACTTCTGGTCGTCTTTGAATCTTAACCTTGAAAATCTCTAAATTTCTATCTGATTGCAAACTTACAAGACTCGTTATTACATTCACCTTGATGCGGATACAAAGGCTCATGAATCTTCACAATTAGTATTCATGTTTTGGCATAAAGGAAAAGAAGGCATAGCTTGGTATATATACAAGTGTCTCACCTGCTCAAAAGTCAAAGCCAAACACCTATATTTCTGTGAACCTTTTTTTTAACTGAAGTTTTTATGTGTAAAAGGAAACATTTATCGATGGAGTTCATCACCAATTTGTCTTTTATTTCTATACATATAATAACACTTGGTTCATCATTGATCAAATGACTAAAACCGGTGAAATCATATCGAATCTTGAGGAATATCGAGTTGAGAAACTGACTGTATCTACACCAACGAAAATCAGCCACCGTGGTGTGTCTTAAAAATCTTGATCGGGATAGTCTACTTATCTTTCGTTCTGGCCGAACCTTTAAATCGTCTTCGAAAACACAAGACAATCTTACTACAATTCGTTATTCGCAAACTGAAGCTGAAAGAACGATACAACCTCTTAAGATATGCATTGAGCTTGTGTCATTTTATTTAGTAGCTCTTGGGATTCTCAATTTTCGTTGATCAAACTTTCATACAATTACAGGTCTTTCCATTAGCATCAAGATGTCATTTCATTATGTAAGTTCCTTCTAAATGGTTGAGTATATTGAGAAAGTGGCTTATAAGCTTAAACTGCTCTAAGAGTTCAGCATTTCTTATCCAACATTTCATGTGTCAAATCTAAAAAATTTATCTTGTCAATGATAACTTTCGTAACCTACTGGAGGAGTTCAAATCGCATGCATCTCATCGAGAAACCTGTAAAAATTCTGTAACTCCCCCGTAACCGAACAATGTACCACACCGATCGTCAAAGTTCGTTGGGAAAACAAACGTGGATCTGAGTTTACTTGGAAACGCGAGATTTACATGAAGAAGAAATATCCTTTCTTTTTGTTTAGCTTTGTCCTTAATTCGGGACGAAATTTCGTCAAAGTTCGTTGGGAAAACAACGTGGATCTGAGTTTACTTGGAAACGCGAGATTTACATGAAGAAGAAATATCCTTTCTTTTTGTTTAGCTTTGTCCTTAATTTCGGGACGAAATTTCTTAAAGTTGGGGAGACTGTGACCTCTCGTATTTTATTTATTTAACGTCATTACCTCTTGTAAGAATTTGTTTTGATATTAATGCAAGTACGATGACTTATTTGTAATTCTTTGAGATCGTTATAGTTAATAATTCAATAATTAATGATAATAATAATAATAATAATAATAATAATAATATTAATAATAATAATAATAATAATAATAATAATAACAATAATAATAATAATAATAATAAGCTTGACTAGTGTTTAATCTTGGAATAAATGAAAACAAATAAGTTATATAATTTAAAAACTTGTAAATAATAAATTTTATACATAAAATAATAACTTTTAAACCACAGGGACTGGAACAGAAATTTGTGGTAAACTAAACTTTGGATTAAATGATACAAAGCTGAAAGCACAGGGGACCAAAGTGTAATTTTTTCTTAAAACAAATTCATCCCCCGATTTTCCGGCCAAAGGTTCCGGCCGAGCTCCGGCCACCACCGAAACCTCATTATCCCACCTAATTAAACCCGCAGAACCGGTCGCAACCCAGGGTCGAGCATTAACCTTTTCAATTCAAACCATCAATGTCGAATTAACTTATTTACTTGAAACCGAAATCAAATTCTCCGAGCCTAAAACCGATTCCATACTTAAAACATCTTAATCACCAAATTTATTGATCATAAACCATCGATTAATCATTTAGAAGTTAATGGAATGAATAAATTCACCTGAAAACGTTGAAACTGTCCAATGCGACCTGAAACGGCCAACTTAAACACCATAGTCGTTGGGTACCAAATCGACCAAATTGGACCTATAAATTAGAGGGCTTATACTCGAAATGGGTTTCCTAACCTCTCTGTAAGCTCAATTTCACTCGAAACACACACAAACACCGATTCCTCTATCGAAGACCGACGACCCTGTCCTTTTCTTGTTTTCCTTCAATTCAAACGAAACAAGGTAAATTGAATACATTATTATACTTGTTTTGATGTAATAAAGAAAAGCCCTATGGTTAATTCGGGGTTTAAGCTTCGAATTGATGTTCGATTTCTCTGATTTTGAATTAGGGTTCTTGAACCCAATTTGGGGATTTTCTGAAAAAGGCTTTTAAATTTTGTTTTCAAATCTTAACACCAAACAGGGCTTAGCCCAACCGGTTTGATAATAAACTGTTGGGCAGGAGGTCCCGGGTTCGACCCGGGCCCCTGCCGTTATTTTTTTAAAAAAGGGTTTTTCTAACTTTTAAATTGCAGAAAATATTTTAAATATTATTATTAACTATATAAAAATCATTTTTAATCAGAAATCAAATAAAATTATTTTCTTTTTAATTTTATTAGAAATTCACCTTAGAAATTCTTATTTTTGTATTTAAAAAAAAATTATAAAAAAATATTATAAAATACCATTTATTATTAACTTGGAATTGTAATATATCTCATTTAATTTCTAAATAATTTAATTTAATGAATTCTTTATTATTATAAGATATAATTACAAAATTTGTTTATCTATATAATATATATATATATATATATATATATATATATATATATATATATATATATATTATATATATTTAAGAAGATAAATATATATGTACATATTTAGAATGTACACTTATTGTAATGATTATTTTAATCTTTTAAACCTATAAATTACTATTTTATTAAATAGTAAATAATAATTATTTGATAATAAAAGTCTAACTTTTATTAATAGTGTTAATCATTAAAATTCATATTTAATTATTTAAATATCAAAATAATAACAAATTGTATCTATTTAATAATGTAAAAATTATGAGTTAAATGGTTTACAAACATAACACCATAATTATCATGATTAACTTAAACACGACGTTAATTTAGGTTGACGTTAACGAATCCTCGGCATTATTCAAAGACCTTTCTTATTTGCTCATCCATATTATCCATGTGAGTTTCCATACCCCTTTTTATAATATTTCACACTTTTGGGGTGAAACATGTTAACGTATTACAAACCCACTTGTAAACTCGTTTTGAATCTTGTAATCACTTGTGCAATTCATTTACTTGTCATGGTTATTTGAACACTTGTAATTATCATGTGATGACTCTTGTATGATACAATCATTAACTATTGCTAGCCTGGCAACGTCATAGATCTATGGGCCTGACAAGCCTATTTGGTGCTAAAGCCGAGGTTATTGCCGGCACCTACTGTCGTATTCTTGAGCACTATGGGAACCAAATACACTTAGGTAATCGTTTAATCTTGTAATCTTGTAATGGCCATATTTGTCAAGGTTTGATTGTTACAATTGTTCATCCATCTTTATTTACTTTATTCAATAACCTATGACATGAATTGTCATCTTTGATATATATCTATGTATGAAAAACTATAAAAACTCATCAACATATTGTTGACATTATTTTTAACATGTTTCAGGACTTGATACCGCTTAGCTTGCTTTTAAAGACTTGTTACAATCTAGGATTGGACCTAGATTAAAAATAAAAAGACAATTATTATCTTTTGACGTTGGAATTTTTATGTTTTGTTGATTGTTGGAACTTATGTTATTTCTTAATTGTATGTCATGAATATTGATATTTAATAATATTGTCATTTTAAATTAGCGTTGTGTGGCTTGAACAATCTTAACCCTCACATCTCGACGTTTCCGCCGTTAAGGTTGGGGTGTGACAGCTTATGCATCCATGCCTGCACCTCCTCAGCATCAACAATTACCTGCCAACTATTATGCATACAAAAGTCAGCGACGCTGAGTGAGTACTAGTTTTATAATAAAATACTTTACTTTACGTTAAAACATTTTATTTACTTTTGTACATGATCATACATCCTACATACATCATGATAATAATATTTATTATCTTTCATCATCGT